>NGBS01000592.1:0-182563 GCA_002245135.1 Proteromonas lacertae
AAATATATAATAAACTTTATCATATGTAAGACATGAGACGATATCACTCAATTCACCAATATATTTAATATTATTTAATATTCTATTAGTACATATTCTAACTAAGAATATTATAAAATATTATAAAAAAATTCCATCTGGTTATTATGATAATCGAAAAAATATAATGAAATTCTTAATTTTTTCACCCCCTTAATTGTGCAATTTTTCTATTTTTAAAACATTTACTAATTCTTTTTATGCTAAAGTAGTCATAAAATATTTAATAATATATTCTGCAATATTATAGACTGATACTTTAAGATTTTATAAAAAAGATACATTAAATATCGAATTTCTATAATTTTGACTTTAATATAATTTTATAATATATTTATAAAGCTGAACAATATTGTAATTCATTCATATAAATGAAATGAATGTAAGTCTTCTAAAAGCCATATGGGAGATGAATGAAATTGGAGTCCCCATATGGCGGAATCGATTTTTAACTACATTATCTATATTGAAATGAAACAAAATTATTATAATTCAAATGCTTATTAAGTGATTTACATTTATATATAATCACATGTAATGAATATCAAAATTTCAAAAATTTTCTTAATCGATTAAGTCAAAATTACATAATTTCATATTTTATTATATATTTATAAAGCTGAACAATATTGTAATTCAAATTATACATAGTTTTAAATTATGCAGTTGCTTTTTATTTATACTCAAAAATTAAAAAATTAATAGAATATAAGAAATATAGTGTTTATAATAGTAATAGAAGTAATAATGAGTGCATTAATTCTTGTAATAAGTTGGTCTTTTACTTGCATAGAAATACATCTTTGCCTTTTCATTATCATCTAAATTCTGTAATCCTTTCTTAATATCTTTGATAAAATAGTCAATATTAAATGATTCAATGTTTGGGATCTTTTCAATATCCAAGAAGTTGATTCTCGCAGCTAAGAAAAATAACACATAATAACCACAACTGTTGTCCTTACCTTGCATCAACTTGGATTCATGATACTTCACTTTAAGTTCATAATCTTCACTGTTCATTACAAATATTGATGAGATTGTATTAACTATTTCACTTCTTTCTTTATTATTATTTCTAAAATAACCCATTGAATCATAAACTGTAATTTTGATGTATCTGTTTATTATATAATCTGCTTCAAACAACGTCCAATGTAAATCTTTAACAACTGGAAAAAAATATATTCCATTTATGTTGATTTTGATTTTGGCTTTGTCTTGATAATAAAATAGTAATGGATCTACAACATGATCATTATTACTATTCATAAAATGTAGGAGAATCTTGAATTGGTCATCATCCAACATTGTATCTTTCTAAAACATCCTTTATATCATTTACTTTTCTAATAAAATAATCCTTTTCTGTTCCATAATATCTTACTCCTTCATCGTTATATTGATAGTTGAGTCTAACTTTATCCAAAAAATTTAATGAATTGTATTGAACTTCATCGTACAAGATGTTTTGATCATTGGCATTATCTTCTTTAATCGGCATAACTTCTATATATGCTAACTCTATAATTCTGGAATGATTGTTAACCAAGGTTTTTAAATAATCTTTGAAAAGTATTTCCATTAATGCGTTGTCTATAAATCCAAATTGAGTTTTTTTAATACTTGCCATGAAAGTAATTAATGCTATTATTTCTGTTGCTTGTGGATGGGTTACTTCGATGACATCATACATTACTTTATAATCATTTCCATCTGTACTTGTAACATGAGTAGATAATTTCTTTAAATCTTCATCATAGTTACCTTCGCCTGATGGATCTATGATATTAACTGGTTTGTTTTTATTGTTAACAACCATAGTGTAATAAATGCCATTGGATTTGATTAAAAACTTTTCAAACTTTCCATCATGTAAATAATTATTATCATAATCTTTATAAATATTATTTATAATAATATAATTATAATAAATATTGTAAATCTTCAAGATCCAATTGTTCTTTACCTATTCTATTCATCAATTCTATTACATATTTTATTTTCTTTTCATCAACTTGATTTTGTTCAATATTATCATTGCAAGGAATAGCTATTGTTTCATAAACAGCATTAAGCTTAGGATTTCTTACAATGTCGTGTATTCTTTCAATATCAGATTCTGAACAATATTTATTCTTCTTTTGTGGAGTATTATCGATCTATATTATATTGTATATATATTTATATGTACATATATTTTAGCTGGCTTTTCTTTTAGTAACAGCATTTACTTCCTCTGTGAGTTGTATTTTATGTACAGGCGTTGATGGTCTTATTCTAATAGTTTTATAATCATCAGTTCTATATATACATATATATATATAATAATAATATACATTATATATAACTTTTCTTCTTCGCCTTCTTATCCTGTTTAACTATTGCAAACTTGTTTCTATCTTGATAATTCTTTCTATTTTCAGAATATACAACAACATCTCCCTCTTTAAGAGCTATTTCTTTTCCTTTTAATTTCTTTTTGGAAACATTTACCATATTATTATTATATTTATATTGTCTAGTTTTCATTTCATCATATATTTGATTTGCTGCTTTGAAGTGCTTTGTTACATTAGCAATAAACTCATTACTTTCAGTTTCCTCTTCTGTCGATTCTTCTTCATCATTATCTTCATTAGTTTCATTAATAATATCTACTATTTCATCTTCATAGACCTTTTTATTTTTTGTAAACTTCTTATCTTTTACTGATTTCAACTCTTTAATTTCATGGTTATTTATCTTTTCATTCTTCGCTATTGTCTCTTTCTCATTTTCTCAATATCTAAAAGTGTTTCATCTATACTTTTATCATCATTTATATTCTCAACTATGTCTTCTTCTAAACTATTATTATCTAAATTATCATCTTTATCATTTTATCTTTCTTCCTTGCTATTTCTTTTTTAAACTTTTTCTCGTTCTTTTTGTAATTATCATCTTCTCTTTCTTTTTCTTCATTTCATTGTTATCTATATCATCTTTATCTTCATAATCGAAGTATAATTCATCAAGTTCATTATCAGTATCATCAATATAATCACAAAACATCATCATCCATATATAATTATCATCATCATAATCTTCTTCTACTATTCCTTCAAGTTTAAACTTTGGATTCTGTTTCATTATCTCATTAACACTCATAAAAAATAATGATCTAGCTTACATCTTGTTCTTCTACATTTTGATGAGTTTATTCTTTCAATTGTTCTTTCTATAAAATTTATCCAATAAACTTTTGGTTCAATATTGTGATAACTTGTAATTGTTTCTTTGACTAATCTATTCATTCTTTCAACTTTACCATTGCATTGCGGATGTCTTGGAGAGCTGTGGACTTCTTTAATATTGTACTTTTCTAATAAATCCTTCATCATTTTGTTCTTAAACTCTGCACCATTATCAGATTGAATTATTCTTGGAGGACCGAAGATTCTAATATAGGACTGGACATTTCTTCACTGTTTCTCTATCTGTTTTCGTCTTTTGTGGGTAAAGCATTGTAAAATTTGAATAATGATCTATCATTGTCAATATATAATTGTATTTACCTCTTTTTTTATGTGGATTAAATGCTGTCATTTCAATTAAATCAATTACCACACGATCTTTAGGATAATGAGATATAATCGGCTTTACTGGTTTCTGTAATGTTATTTTCTTTGTTTCTTTGCATCCATTGCATAATTTAACATATATTTCTACAACTTCTCTTGTTATTCCATATAAATTCATTTCTTGAATCTTATCAAAGAGAGGATCAGATTTAAGATGAGCAAACTCCAAATGTAATTTCTCAATAAGTGTAAAAGCTTTATCAATTGTTATGATCTCTTTTCCTTTGTATGTAAGTTTACCATCAGTTTCATTGAATTCAAAACCTTTATGCTTGTAGTCTCTAATACATTTTATGTATTCGTCAAATTTCTTTTGTGTAAAAATAGAAGAACGTTTCTTATTTTTCACTAATTCTTCAATACTCTCAAAAAAGATTGCTTTATGATTATATTCAAGAGTATCTCTAATATCGTGCTTATCAGATAACCTATATGAAAGATAAATTAGCTATATATTATGTATAAAATAGATTATATAAATAGATAGTATATATTATATTATATATAGATAATAAAACAGTCATATATATGGTGTTTTTAATTTGTGTTTTTGATTCTTGTTTTTGATTGTATCTGTAAAAAACCAAACACCAATACAAAAAACAAATGGTAACAAATTTAACCATGATAATAATTGATTAGAATAATTCATTTGATTAGTATTATTATACCAAACCAAACTTAATTCACTATTTGATGTTGATACTATATCTTCCATTTTATAGTTTATCATTGGAACTTGGTCAGCCGTTCTTTTATACCTAAATTAGAACCAATCCAAGAGATTATTGGATATTTTGTTGGAAAAGAAATTCCTGTATGAAATATATTCTTAATAACTTAATAACTGATCTTTTACTTCTAACATCTTCAGTAGATAGAATAAACCACTTTCACTTTCTACTTCATTTAAATATTCGATTGTTGATAAATAACTTGATACTAAATCTACTCCACGATAAGCAAATAATCCAGTACTTGGAAATAGTAATATTAAAGATATTATTATTCGATTTAAATGAATCTCATTGAAATTGCTTTGATAAGTATCACTATTCCATTTTTTATATAATATCACTTTCTCTTCGATTTTACCATCTACACTTGTTAATAAATACATTGGGAAGTTTATGCAATTATCAAAACCAATTGAAATATCTCCAAAAGATGTAAATATTGAACTTGATTGAAGAAATTCTAATAAGTTGATTGAATTTATATCAGATTTTATATATTCGATTGTTGCTATTCCAACAGATTCACTTTCTGATAATATACTTTCATTTCCAAATATTAACATTCTTATTTTACTAATTAAACTATCATCATATGTATAACACATACTTTCACAATGATGTCATATCTTTTTCGATATTTCTTATCTACTTTCTTAAAATTCTCTATCTTTCTGGAGATTATTCGATATTTTGAAGAGATTTCTTAGCTATTCTCATATGCTAAACAGTTTCTCATACATTATATTACTTGCTTCAGTTTCTAATAAATTAAAGATTAAACCACCATCATTTATATATTTTCTAACTGAAGCCATTGCTGCTTGAACTGCTGATATAATGTCATTAATATCTGTTTCATTCACTTTATATTCTTTAGATATTGTTGCTCCTAATGCATTAATTGAACTAGTTAATAAATCATAATCTGAAGCATATTCAAAACCTTTTGGATAGATTAAGATTATTTTGGATATTGATTTAGATAGCAAATATTCTACTATTGGCAAGACTCTTCGAGATGGAGAAGTAGAAGAATGAATTCTATTCAATATAGAATAATAATAATAACAATAATAATATATTTATACATTTTATCATCACATGTATTTGAATCTTCTTTTCTTATTGAAAATATGGTCACATTATTCTCTTCTATCTCATTCTTATGATTTTCAATTATATTTCTATTACAATTACTGATTATTATCTCATATTCTGTGTTATTCACCATCTCACTTAATTCTTCATCATTATTCATACAATAAAGAATTGATAATTGAATTGAATTACCTCTAAAGCCATCATTTGAATTTATATAAATCTCATATTGCTTCATAATATAATAAATTCGAACATCATTATCTTCTTCATTTAGCCAAATACCTATTCGTTTGTTTGAACTTTTTATTAACTCATCACTTATTGTATAATCGTTTTTATATTCAGTTTCATCTTTACCTATCGGATTGATTGAATCGACATATATTTTGATTATTGAATAACCAATTGACATTGTAGATGTTAAAATTAGTTAATCAATATATAACTTCAACGATTCTTTTAACGATTTACTACTTTCACTTTCATAACTGTTCAAATAACTATTGATTATTATCTCATCTAAACTGAAACTCAATACTGGATAATCCACACTATTCATTGTTATTACACTAATTATTAAACAACTTCCTTGACAATTTGTATTGATTTGAGATACTACATCGTAAGCAGCTGTGCAGCTTATATCTTTCATTTCATAACTTCCTTTATATACTAAATTTCTTTCATTTGTTATAAAGGAAGTGATTATCTCATAACTTTTCATTAAGTTTTGATAACTTCGACTAAGTAAACTGTATGTCATCGCATTACTGTATAATATATTACCATTACAATTATCACCATTTACACTTCCCAAATGAAGAAATGAAACTTCAATTATTTCTTTTACTACCATCTCACTACTTCCATCTATATAAGCAAGTTTTATATTCTCTATTATTCGATGATTTGATAATAAAGACATTGAGAAATTACTAATAAATCGAATATGTTATTGCTCCTGGAGCAGCTTCTGTTGGGGTGCTGCTGTAGCTGTAGTGGTTGGAACTGATGGATCTACTATTCCTGTTGAAGGACTATCAAAATCAGCTATTATCTCATCTAATTTAACAAACAGCATATTAGATCATATTACTCTCTCCACTTCTTGAAACATATCATTTGAATTAATTGTATGAAGATAATCAAATCTTTTTATGACTTTTTCATCTTTCACACTGTAATAGATTATTGCTTTTTCTTTTATGTTTCTTAATTTAACGAACAAACCAGCAATTTCATAATCTTGTGGATCTTCTTTTATAAACTAGTAAGACATATCATTTCCATAATACTTTAAAAAATCATATAACTAGTGTATGCACTCTTTATCAAACTCATTATTGTAACCTAGAATTATATTCTGCTTATAACGATGTTTAAAATGACTCATCACAAAAAATCAAGTGTAATAAGTATAAAAACCATATACAACATTTGATAAACAAGTACTGTAAGGATGATTGTTATATTAAATCTAAAATCAGGTAATAAATATATTAATATGATTACATGAGTATATAATTTATAATATAATAATAATATATAAGAATAATATATAAATAATATATATAGCACTTACATTTTCAAAATTAAATTCAAATATCAAAGGAAACGGATATATTTTTAAATGACTGTATAGGATGACTTTAGAATAGAATTAACTTAAATTTATAATCAACTAATAATGGTTCTTATCCAATATGAGTAAATGAAATATGCAGTAGTCTCATATTTAAGTAATTAGTAAATAGAAGCAGTTAACTAAAATAAGCTATATAAAATAAATAATTATAAATTGTTTAATAAACATTTCATTTATAAATTATAAAATATATGAACATTAGCTATTTAGGTAGATTTAATTGTATTTTAGTTTCTATGTATATCAAATGGTAAATTGTTCATTATTAATTCTAATATTTATAGTAAAGTAATTTAAAAAACACTATATAATAAGAAAAATCAAGAAAAACATTTCAAAAGTTTGATAGAAAACTCGAGACAGAAATGACGTCAGAAGGGGTCAAATTCTTAAATCCTGAATAACTGATAATTTTCATTTTGAGTGTATATATATAAAATAATATTATATTCATAATCTACATGAATTTTGTAGTCTATCTAGATAGGTTTCATGTCATATTAAGACATTTTTTCGTTGCCTAAAATAGTTGTTTATATGGGTCGAAACCTATATATTCTAAAATAACTAACTCCGATCATCATGAATATCATATTAGTTTTGATTGAATCATTCTGCAATATAGATTTCCGCCATACGGGGATTTCCGCCATACGGGGAACAACAAATTAGTGGCTAATAAAATAATGTTCTATAATTGTGTTTTAGCATTGGTTTTTATCTCTCTTATTCGTAAAATAACTCAGCTATGAATAAGTTTATTACAAAAATAATATTATGGGAAAATACAATAAAACCATCACAAAAAGAAAAATGAATTAAATCATTGACTTGCACCAGTTGTATTCTGAATATTGTTTTCTTTATCATAACATTTTATGAATTTCTCTACTATTTTCCTATTACAATTATCAATATTGCACTTATATTCATCATTCAACACATTAATTAAATTTGTCATATCTTTATTACATTCACCTATAATGCTATTAGAATTAACTATGTTTCTAAATTGATTATAATTTTTAAGACAATTCACCAAAGAGTTTACTATTCAAATTATATATGATTAATATACAATCATCTGCATATTTCAATTGAGATTGTAATGATGATAAGATATTTTTGTTCAGGGAATCAAATAATTTGGAGGAATTATAGTTTTCATGAACATATGTGTATAATGATATTAGTTTATAAAAATCATTATGTTTATTCAGAAATATTATTGTCATGAATAAATATTTGAATAACACTCTTTGATATTTCTTTTGATGATAATCTAATTTATCTAACAAATTGTTGGTATTATCATATCTATATATCTTAAATTCAGAGGTTTTTTTCTTTTTTGATGATAATAATGAAGTTGCATAGTTATAAAATTCATTTTCAAGTAGTGAATATTTTGGATATACTTGAATTAGATATTTCCATAATTTTGGTAAAAAATCCATTAACAAATAAGTAGTTCTAGAGTTATATTGATTTAATTGTAATGTATATTTCATTATACCAAAACAATTTACCAATAATCGATAGATATGCCAATACACTTTTGATTTATTCAACTCACAATTTTTACAGTATAAATTAGATATTGTATTTGAAGAAACATTATTACTGTCATCATAATAGCATTCTAAATGATATATAACTCCACATAATTTACATCTTATATAAGACTGTTGTGTGAATATCTTTTCACATTCTAAACATATTGAATTATTCACTATCACTTTATTTGCTGAATTGGTTAGTTTGTAATTTGGTAGTAACTCCAATGATTTTGAGAAATTCTCATCCAATGAATTTATTCTAGTAATATCATCGATTTTCATTCTCTCTAAATAGTTTGATACAATTTTTAATCCACAACTTGAAAGGAAGTAAAGAATATAACTTAAATCTCTATCTCTTTCTTTATTATCAATATTTGAGATATTCTTTTCAAATGATTTTAAACATTTGTAATATTGTTTATACAACTCCAAATAATTATCCTTATACTTTAGTCTTTTATTGCATTTCACTATAAACAATAATAAATCCCAACTTGGAGTAGAATTACTGTGCAGTTTTTGAGCAATTGTGAAACATTCTAATGATTTTGTGAAATAAATATTTCTCTATAGAAAAAGAATATTATTATGATTATATATATGTATATACATCAATTTCACTATCTAATATATCAAATGATTTTAAAGCTACACAATAATTGAAAAATCCAGCTGATAAGAAATGATTTATTTTTAACTCAACACTATCATACTTTGGAAAAATCAAATTGGTTTGAGTAAAACAATAAGAAGAATGATTAAAATAAAACTCAATTGCTTTTTTGATATTTGTACTTTCTTCTACAGCTAGATTATAACCATCTAAATAAGGTGTATGGTTAGATTTATAAAATTCTGAAGGAATATACAAATTTGATTCAAAATTGACACAATAATAAAAAAGCTCGATATAGGCTTGAGTCAATTTATACCATATAATGAAGTTATTTGTGTTGAATGTAAGTATTTCCAAGTATAATCTAATTACTACTCTAATATCATTAACATACTTATATTCTACTTCTTTTTCACTATTACCACTGTTGTTATTAATGGTTTTATAACTACTAAATTTTGGTATTGAAGAGTTGGTAATTTCGTCAATTTTCTGAGGAAGAGATGTAATATATTGATTAAATAACAATGTATTATTATTATTATTGCTATTATCATTACTAAATAACAAACTGGAGATTGAGATTATTTCATTTTCAGCTTCATTTTGATTCTTCATTTTTATTTCATTTATATTACTACTATCAATTCTTTCACAATTCATAATATATTTTGCAACAATTAAATTGTTATTATTTATTACAGAATCATGTGGGTATACATTATATAAAGATTTGTATATCATTTTAATATCATTCTTTGTGTAATTTCCGATTTTTATCATATCATCTATGAATGGATATATAAATACAGCAATTGGATAACTGATTTTACATATTCTTATTTCATCCAATGAGACTCTCATAAACACTTTCCACTGGAACAAACAATCAAATAATTGTAATATGCATAGCTTTTCTGATTTAGTATATTGACTAATATCTTTATTATTATACTTCTTTTGTTTAAATATATAATCTAAACTTATAACATTGAAAATATAATTGTGTTTATAACAATATTTCATATCATGTATAATGTTATGTAATGAAATAATGGTGTTTGAAATGTCTTTATTATCACCATTTCCTTCATTATTATTACCTTTTATTATTATAAGATTGTAATAGCATATATAAACCAGTAAAATTAACAATACATTATTAGAAATAGTTACATTCAATTCATTAAAATGAATTGAATAGTATAAAGCATATAACAATATAGACTTCTTTGATACACTATTTTCATTATTATTTTCACAGTAAATACCATTATCCAACATATAATGAAGAAATGTTGATGAAATATGAGAAATTAAAGTAATTGAAGAGATTTTATTCATCAAATATATAAATGCCTATTCAAATAATAAAATAATCAATCAAATAGATACATCAAACAGGTTGCTTCTTGTTTTATTGATATTGAAATAACTAAACAGCAAATCAAATAATCTGGTAAATAATTTCTCATTTTGATCTTTTTCATCACTTTCATCATTATTTATATTTGTTAAATTGTCAATTATATTAATTAATAATATTATTATCTTATCATTATTCAACTTATTCCACACTATTTGATAGTCATTATTAATAAAATATTTAATTATCTCTTCAAGCAACATGTTGTTGCTATTAAACTTCAATAACTTCAAAAACAAACTAAACAGCAACTTATAATCCTCTTTTATATGTAATATGAACAATACATATTCAATGAATGAATGATTTTTGATTCTGTTGTTATATAAAACCATTTTTACTATATTTTCATAGTTATTCTCTATATTCTTCTCCATATCAACAACACTTTTATAAATACTATCAATTAACTCAACTATTTCATTGTCACTATCATTTATACCTATGTTCTGTTTTATTAGTGGAATTGAAACATCTAATTTTGTGTTTACTGTATCAATCATCTGTTTTATCTATTCATAACATATAAAATATATTCATACTGGATTATTACAACAGTTTCTTTCTAATATACTCTCAACTTCTTTTATTGACCAAATTGAATTATCTATTATTCCATTTTCATCATATGCATTCTTACATAACTTATAGAATGTAATATCATATGGATTGTTATGAATTTTATTGTAATAATAACTCTTTATATACCAATAAGATGATAATATATTTGAAAATTTCTGTTGTGCATTATTATTGATTTTTGATTCTAATAAAATGATTCTTTCGTTGTATATTTGATCAAATTTATCTACATATTCGTAGTTATTTATAATAATTAGTAAATATAATATATCCCATTTTGGAGATACGTGATTTACATCTAAACATAAATTCATTATTTCATCAAATTTCATTATTATTTCAAATAAGTTATAATTATTTATGTTTATATACTTCATTCCTTTATCACTTATTGAATTGCTGATTATATATAACAATGATTGAAATCCTTTGTTATTCTCATTACACTCTCTCACTAACTCATTTAAATAGTTTTTATAATCATTTTCATCTATTATTGGAGTATTTATTACAACTTCTCTTTCTTTTACAATTTTAATTACTTTTTCTTCTTCAAAATCATCATTTTCATTTTCATTTTCATTATTATTTATAACATTTAAAAACATTTTCATCTCATTTTCAGTATCTTCTTCTTCTGGTTTATTTTCTTTATTTAATTTTCTCTTTTTGTGTTTATTATTACTTTCATTATAACTATTACTATAATTATTAATCAGATTAGCAAATGGATCTTCTAATTCTTTTTCTACTCCTTTTTCATTTTCAAAATCTTCAATTAAATAATGTATTAATACCCCATATCCATCTTCTTTACAGTTTATTGAATATTCTTTTAAATATGAAATTATAGTCGATAATGTAATATCACTTTTCTTTTTATAATTATTGTTTCTTGTATTATTGTTATTGTTATTTCTTTTTCTCTTATTATTACTGTTTTTATCTTCAATTTGTTGCTTTTGTTTCATTAAAGAAGTACTTCTTCTTCTTCTTTCTATTCTCTTTACAAAATTATCTTTTAAATCATATTCTACTTCATTTATATCAATATTGATTGGGGAAACTCCAATATAATTAATAGATTGGATAATATTCAATAATTCATTTTTACTTCCATCATTTGTATTTATTATACTATACTGGATATTATTGTTAGATATATAACTCTGATTTCTATATAAATAACCATACAGTATGATCAAACTATGAAAAATTGAGTAAATGCCAACATTTGCTGGTTTATATTGTATTATATATGGTATAAGTGTATTTAATGAATTTCGTATATTTCTTGTATTATTATTTGAAGAAATGATATATTTTTCATCATTTGCTTCTCGATGAACATTTACCCATTCCTTTATTAAATCCATATTGTCATTATTACTATTATCTTCACCTATTTCTAGATTTAATACATTCAACTGTGGTTTTACACTCTATATTAAAAAAAAAGGTTAAAGACTAAAAATATACGATGTAATATTTCGTTCTTATTGAATTGTATATTTCTTTTTCACAAGTTCTAAGTATTCGTGTGCATTCATTATAATCTTCTAATATAAAATTGATATCTAATAATCCTTGTTGACATATTATATTGTTTGGTGAAATTGATAAACCTTTTTCAAATGCAAATTTGCATAATCGATATTTGTTACATTCTAAACTACAACTTGCTATTCTTATCCAAATAAATAAATCATTTTCATCTATTGTAGATGCATCAACAAATGCATTCAATGCCACTTCATAACAACCTGATTTTTCTTGGATTATTCCCAGATTTCTTAGACTCATGAATTTTATTTTCGAAAATATATGTGATGCATTTGTCTCTTCCTATTTACAAAAATTGAACCATAAACTATATACTAAATGGTTGATTAGTACTATTAACTCGTTTAAATGACTACACTGCAATTGGTACTAAGACATAAATTATATTAATAATACGTTCGTCCCTTGTCCTTGACTATTGATTTCTTTCAAAAGATTTTGCCACTTTTCAGTTAGCATTTCCTCCTAAATATATCACATAAATATAATTATACTTGTATTTCAACTGTGCATTTCTCTATTTCTTCAATATTCATTTCTCTCAAATTTATGGTGTTATTTTCGATTATTTACATACACCCATAATTTAAAAAACAATTCATTTCATTAATAGAATAAGTTTTACAAACCTCCCAATAAACAAAAACTTAAAGATGCCTGCTTAGGTCATTTTAGAAAAATATCTAATTCTTCTTCTCTCTATTTTGATTATTATTTTGTCTTTTTCTTTGTTGTGGATTAGTACGAACTCTTCTTTGCTCTCTTGATCTTACACGTACAATACGTGCATGACAAGCACATGAGATACAGTAATTTTGTTTTACATATAATTTTGGTAATACGTATTCTATATTAAAAAATAATATTATATAAAATATAATACCAGCTGTTATAATAGCTGAAGCAGCTTTAATATCTCTTTGAGATGAAGCATCAACGATATTTCTAACTTGGAATCTCTTTACAGCTTTATCCTATACAAAATATTTATAAAAATAAAATTGTACTTTTGGGCAACATCTACCGCAATTAGTGCATCTAATTGGCTTTACATGACCTCGGTTCTTCTTTGATCTTCCATTATTACGACGTTTAACTGGCATTATGACGCTATAAAAAATAAATACAAAATTAACTAAATAATAAATATATATAAAGAGAAAATCTAAAAATACATTTTTAATGAAAAGCAGGCTAGCCGTTTCAATAAAAAAGTTTGAAGAGTTTGTCATTTCTGACCTTTCATACTCAACAAAAAATGAAAAATAAAAACATAAATATTAACATATATATTATAATTTATTCATAATCTTCTGGTTCTTCAGGATCATCCACAGGAGGAGAAGCTGTACCATCATGTTCTTCTTCATAATACTCTTCTTCAACAGTATTATCATTTCTATTGCTCTGTTGCTGTTGATTCTGTTCTAGTTCTATATCTATAGCATCATAATCAGTTTTTGTTAATTCTGTATCATTGTATCTATCATCATCATCTTTAAAAGTTGAATTTCTTTTTGAACCATACTGTGATGACTTTACTGAGGATCTAGTTGATGATCTTAAATCTGGCTCCTTTAGTCCATATTGTGCAGCAACTAATCTTCTTCGAATATCTCTAGTTTCTTTGAGATTTTGAACTCTTATATCTCTTCTTTCTTTTTCTATTAGTCTGATTTTTTCCATTTGTACTTGTTTCTATGGGTAAAAATAATGAATGATATTGATATAATACTCGTAAAGCAGCTTCTTCTCTTCTTTTCAATTCCATATGATGTTCTACTCTTTTAAATTCGTTCTCAATAGCATTTAATTTTGATTTTACGAGTTTTTGACATATTAAATTACCTGAACTATCGATCTATTACGGAATATAAGTAAAATCTGTTAATACAAGTCCTTTTTGATATAACTGTTGTTGAACTACAGGATTTTCATAATATCTTCTTAAATTAATATCTTGCAAAGCTTCATATTCTTGAAATTTAAAAGCATCACAGTTTGTATTGAAATTTTCTTCCCTCTCCTTCATTAACTTAGCTCGACTATTTTTGGATAAAATTAAGTAGTATACCTTTTCTTACTAAGTTTCTTTGGCATTTATTAAAAAGTAACAGAAAAAATGATTTGGCTTGATTATTATAAAAATTATAATCGTTTCAAATTATTAAAAATCGAATATAAGACAATGGAGCGATTAAAATAACAATTTATAACAAGAACAATACATTCTATAAAAAAATAAAAACAATATAATATAAATAAATAAATCACTCTAAATCACGTCCTAAAAGGCTTTTTATTGCTTTTTTCCTTAACTACCTTCTTCTCAGGTTTTATTGGACTAACTAATTTACATCCTCTACCACTAGTAGCTAAATGAAAAGGTTTTGCTGTTGTAACTTCAGGCGTCCATCCACTACCATCCAACCACATCTGAGGATTATTAACAACATGTTCTCTAGCCTTTTCCAACCTTCTATAGAAGTTTCTATAGGCAATTTTCTCTCCTTCAATAAATACTGGTGGATTTTGATATATTAAGTCAATAGTCCTTTTACTATCATTCATATCAGGTTTATGTGTGTATATTTTTGAATCATTTTTCTTCGTTTCAGATATTGTGGTCAATTCCAATTTCTCTTTTGTTTTTTCTTGATATTTCATTTGATCATTATAAAAATCATCAAAACTTCTTTCTTCATTATTTTTCTTATTGTTTTTATTAATTACTGGATGAAATGTACATTCTTTCATATGTTCTTCTTCAATGTCTTTCTTTCGTTTGATTACTCGAGGATCTGGAGAATATAATCGTTCTATTAAATCATTACTTGCATATCTTTCATTTGTAAATGAATAATCTGTTATTGCCGGTGAAAAAGTGCATTCATCAACTGATTCGTCTCTTATCTTCCTTCCTGATGAATATTCTTTTGCTGCTAATATTCTTTCTTCAGTTGTTCCTTGTCTCATTGCTAATGATTTAGTTCTGTTGGATATTTGAGGTGTTGTTGATCTTCTATAATATTTCTTTAATTCTTTTTCTACATTTCGTTTCTTTTCTATTGATTTCATTCCTCTGTCATATAATGATATTCTTTTTCCTTGTTTCTATAAATATACAATGAAATAAATTGAAATTTATACTGGGCTAGATAAATATGATATCATTGAATGACAACGATGTATTGGTGTGTAATCAAACATTTCAATTGCACTAAAATATAATAGTCGCTTAAATACTTATCCATTGACATTTCAAATCCAGGAGTCTATTCAAAATATATTATTTATATACTTTTATATTGGACTGATCTAATTCTTGGTAATTCTAGAGGATTAGAATAAGAATATACTGAAACATCTTCATATGATTCATTCTGGTATTCTGGAGACGCCTCAATATCTAAAATATAGTTCTTCATGTTATACAATCCGTAGACATTGAATAAATGAAGAATTAAATCACAACGTTTATATGTGAAACGGGTCAATTTTTATATCATAAAGTTTAAAGGTGAAATGCGTGTTATATACTTATTATTAATTCTTGGTATTTCTATAGCAACATGTCCAAGAATGTGCAGGTACATATCTATAATATAGGGTTAAAATATTAATCTTATAGTAATCATGGTTATTGTCAAACAGATTTTACTTGTAAATGCTTTCCACAGTGGACAGGTCCTGATTGTGCAGAACGTATTATTTTTAATATCACCTTATCTTAGGATCTTGTCCAGTTGGTCCAGATTGGAATGGTAATCATGAAAACTTTGTCATTTGTTCTGGTAGAGGTGTATGTAACACAGTAACAGGTTTATGTGAATGTGATAATGGCTTTAGTGGTAAAGCTTGTCAAGTATCAGGTTGTCCAGCAGGAACCTCCACTACTAGTACATGTTCACAACATGGAGATTGTATTACATTATCATATCTACGTCAGCACTATGTAACTGCAACAGGAGAAGCATTGGATATATATAACGGCTGGGATGCGAATAGAATATATGGATGTATGTGTTCTGACAGTTATTTTGGATATGATTGTAGTTTACAAAAGTGTCCAATGGGAAGCGTTAAAGGTAAAGATAAATGGGATGGTATTTCCTTCTTTGATGTACTACACAGCGGTTTATCCAGAAAATTAGACGAAGATTATTTTTGGACAGTAACTATTATTAATTGTCGTTTACCTGACGATTATAATATTTGTGAGAAAAGGGATATAAGAATACCAGTAATCAGTACTCCTGAGATAATAAGATCATTAGTGAGAGGATCAGGCTTAGTTCAAGATTGTGTTGTCAGATTTTTAAAATCATTTGACGATTCGAGTGATGCATTACCAATGAGTACAAAATTGGATGATCCAAATGTAGTAGTAATTGAATTCAATTTTGTAACAGATCCAAAGTATATTTTTTTATTAATTTACTAATTTATTATTAATTAGAGCAAGGATATTGAAAATCACTGATAAAGACTCAACTAAATCATATTCTGATCATATAAGTAGCTTTCCAACCTATGATAATAAAACTGTTCCATTATCTGCAGTAAAAATGTTAGAAAATAAAAAATATCAACCAAACATGAAACAATGTAGAGAATATGTACAAAAGCCAATAAATAAAGAATATATTAATTTATGTTATATTCCAAAACATACAGAAAAAATATATAAAGAATGTTCTGGAAATGGAGAATGTGATAGAACTATAGGTGAATGTAAATGCTGTATATATATATATTATTATTATTATAATTTGTATAGTAAAAACAAGAGATGAAACAACTCATTATATTACTGATAATTATCGATTTCCTAATTACATTCCAACATATTTAGCCAATTGTCAAATCACTAAAGCTGAAAATAGTCATATAGAAACGTGTAAGGACATGGAGTGTTAGTAGATGCAGATCCATTAAGGAAATCAGATGATATTACAATACAGAAGTACTGTGAATGTGTAGAAGGGTATAGTGGACCAACATGTGAAATACGTATAAATATATATGATATTATTTCATTTATTTATTTATTTTATAGATGATTGTAGTGATAAGAGAGGTATAGCATGGTATAGTCCAGCAGGTCATATCTCTACAGCTGTCTGTAGCAACATGGGTCATTGTAATACACAGACAGGTCAATGTGAATGTTATAAAGGCCATTATGGTAATGATTGTAGTCAAACCAATTGTCCATCCGTTATACCTGGTACAGAATGTAGTGGACATGGTATTTGTAATCCAAGACATCAATCAATAAAAGAGTATAGTTATTTATATAATTATCAAATATAATTAATGTGTAGTTATCGAAACAGTTATAACCAATATGATTGGAATACTTTATCATTATTTGAATGTAAATGTAGTGCTGGATTTACTGGTTATAATTGTAATGAAAGAATATGTCCTACTGGTCCAGATCCAAAGGAAAAATATGAAGGAAAAGCACCTTATCTTCAATTAAAATGTGATAATGTAAAATCAAATATATTAATACTGACATATAACGGTAATAAAATAGAAATTAATCCAAATAATACACTTGCAACAGTTAAATCTAATATTAAGAGTTTAGAGGGTTTAAAAGGAGCAATTTCATTTGAAGATGCTACTAAAAAGCAAGTCAAAGTTGTTAAAGAAGAAAATTTATCAAAGAGAATTATATGTGATAATTCAGTTTATAGAATATACTTTCATTATGTATATATATAATTATCTATTTTTAGTATTGTGGAAATGAATTAAACTATGAAAGAGCTGATAAATTCCAGAATGATCATGGAATATTACTCACAGAATCAATACCATCAAAATCTACAAAAATACACAATAATGGTATAGTTGTTGATGGTACAATTAAGTGTTATGAATGCTCCAATCATGGATATTGTGATCATCATGTTGGTTTATGTAAATGTGTTTCTCCTTATGCAAGTAGTGATAATTATAATGAGAATCAAATTATTAAAAGTGGAACAAGAGGAGATTGTAGCTTCTTTAAGAATTATGAACCTTATATGGATAAGTATTAAAATGGTTTTAATTTTATTTAATTTATATATATATTTTTTAAATTATGTGTATATATTTTCATTTAAAAACAACATATAACAAAGAAATGTAGGTGATTATAAATTAAATTTATATAATTTTTATATTCGGATAGACGTTTTGTAGTTGTTTTGCTTTGGTTTTATCAGCACAATCCAATTTTATCTTTCTCAGAGATGAATAAGATTGAAAGAATGAATTTAAAATATTATTACTGTTATTTTCATTCAAGGTGATTGATAATTCTTCCATTTTTTGTACTATTTCTTTGTTATCTATTAACAACATCAAATCACTATCACTTAATGAACATTTTCTTATATCCAGTATTTGTATAACTAAATCACTATTCACTCTTTTAATAACCTTTCTTAAACCCTTAGATGTCATTCCAGTATCTATAGATATTAAATAAACTAATTGCATATATATATATATACTGGATAAGTTCAATAAGTATACACTCATAAATAAGTTTATATTTTCACATACAATTTCAATTCCTTCATCCCCAATTGGATTATTATAAATATCAACATGCCTAGATCCTGCTGGAAAATTATCTATTAGTTCTTTTAATCCTTTATATGTTATATTATTAGAAGATATATCGATCCATTTAAATTTGATATTTTTGAAATACTTTATGTGTGAATCACGGAGATTAATATCTATAACAAATGAAAATTATAGAAATATATTAACATACTTGAGAATTCATAATAGTAATGATCAAAACTACCAATTCTTTCCTTCTTAGTACAATAATCTAAATAATACTCTACTTCATCATAAGTCCATGATCTTGATTTTAGTTTTACAAAAGGATATTCTCTATTCTCTAGCGATTTTGAACAGATAGCTTTCATAGCATTCAATGTAATCTTATTATCATATAAGTTAAGTATTCCACTTGATTCTATTACATTCATTGTTTTTGCAAAATAATAGGCTACTTCATCATCTGCTGATACATTCCTATAATTAACTTGACCAAAAGTGTATTTCTTTAATACATCAAAAGTTGATATTACTCCATTATTACCAATTGGATTATCTATTAATATATAATAATAATAAATATATTTATACGATGAATACAAGCCAATGTAACATTATCACTAGTTTTAAGAAAATCTAAGAATATTGGCAAAACAGAATCATCAATTTTGTTAAACGATACATCCAACGAATAGCTTTCATCTACATCTTTTAAACCATCTAATAAGTATCTCATTCCAATTTCAGTTAATTCCATACCTATTCAATACTTGATAAAAACAAAGATAATAATAATACCTGAACAGTTAATCTCAACAATTGAATATGAGCTTTCTGCTGGCAACAAAGATAAATATGGAAATAAATACATCATCCCTAAATCTCCAATAGGATTTGTATTTATCTTCAGTTGAACAAGGTTTGAAAGTAAAGGTAAATAATCAACTAATGCAACCAAGCCAATTGATGTAATATCATTACCTAAAAAGAATAAACAACAAAAATGAAATAATGAAATATTATATATTATACCAACCAGATTTAAAGTGACTATATCATTCAATTCATTGGATCTTGTTGATAAAAATGATTCTATAAATGTATCATCTATTTCTTGGTTATTCAATTCCAAATATTTGTACTTATAATCAGTATATTTGAATAACTCTGGAATATCTTTATCTACAAGTAATTCTTTACATACATCACATTCTAAAGTAATAATTTCTGGCAATGTAGAAACAACAGAGAAAATTGCTTTATATCCAGTATAATTAATACAATTATGTGTAAAATCAACGCTTTTTATTTGTTTATAAATCTTAACAAGTTCCTGGGATAAAAGTATAATCGATTCATCTGTCAAATGCATTCCGTATATACTCAATTGCTTATCTTTGTTAATTAATAAATGTATAAATGGAAGTAACAGTTCAAATCCTTTTGAACCAATTGGATTTACTATTTCAATATAATATAATATAAAATATAAAATACATGAAAGAGAAACATATTGTATTGTCATTGATGGAATTGATTTAACAAATGATTCAATGAAGTGATAAGTAAGATGACAATTGAGTAAATCTAACTGTTGAACATTCTGTAATTGAGAAAAACTCAATCCAAAAAATGATTGATGTTGTACTGGTATATTAAAATCATTATCTAAACAGTTAATATAAAACATAATTTATACAGAATTTCAGTTTTATTGGATTAATGAGTTGTAATATTTTAAATACAAAGGATATTCCTTCTTCACAGAAACACATACATTTTGAAAATATTTCAATTGTTTCTCCATCATAATCTGTATCTATACTGAATATGATTTCATCTAAATAACACTCTTTATTCTCTTTACATTTGTGATAAACATGAAACTTTAATTTTTCTTTTATTGTCTCATCTTCTTTGTATAATTTCATCATCAATAACGTTGATAGCATTCTTTCGTTATATTTATCATTGTATAATTCTATCATATCATCTCTAATTTCTATTTAAACGATAATGATAATTCTATCATATATAATAATATACTTAAATATTTATTGTATTGTAGATAATATCGTATTTGAATATCAAAAGGAGGTATTTCTATCAAAAAGCTGTTATTAAATAACAGTTCTTTTCTTTCATTCACTATCATTATTCTATCGCCTGAACCTTTGAATACTTCACATAATTTTTTCATTTCTTTACTCAATTCATTTATGCTGATTCTATCTTTACTGTTTACTATCAGCATTCTATCAATCATTTCTCTCATTCTATCCTCTCTTATCCTCTCTTTATTATATTTGCATTTTAATACATTGTTAATGGTTTTGAATATATCATCTTTATCTTCTTGGAATGGTAATTTTTTATTGATTAATTCGTATAGAACACAACCAACAGACCAAATTATACTATTCTCATTTGATTCTAATCCATTCAAGTCTTCAGGAGCAACAAAACACATATCATATATTGTTATATCTTCTTCTTTTCTTATTTTATTCAAATGCAAATCGCATATCTTTACTTTATCATTTACATAATCTCTGTCATAAATGATGTTTGAACTTTTGAAATTATCTATCTTTATGTCATATTCATTTAATATTAATAAAATATCACACAGTGAGCATATTATTTCACAAATTTCACAGTTTGCGACTGTAGTAGACTGTATAATCTCTTCTAAATCTCTCTCATAATAATCCCTCTCCAATATCATGTATTCAGATGAGTCTTTTATATTAATTTGAGTATAATATATAAAATCTGGAAGTACTTGATATAGATTTAAGTAGTTCTGTGTGAAATCTGTTAAAATATCTTGAGTAAAACCTTGTACAACTATTACTTTTATTGTGCTCGTGTGCCTATTGTTGATAACTTCGAGTCTCGTCTTTTTGTTACTCTGATGATGTATTTCTAAGATCTAGAAAGTAAGAAATATGCATACATGTGTGGTAGAGGGCAAGAATTTTTTAAAAATGTTATAGTAATGATTTGAACAAGGCATTTTCACACTTTAAAATTAATAAAGCCGTTTCACTATTTTTAAAACACTTTATATTTGCTTGTATCACTCAGTATCAGCATTATTCTATTGTTATATTTGATTTTACAGTATATCAATTCAATATGATATAAAAATATTAGCAAAATAAAGACAATATTAATAATATAGTATATAAAATGTAAATAAAAATTAATATTTCTGTGGAGGTTGAGGAGGTAATGGCTTTTGTGGGTATGGAACATTAACTTGCTGTTGTTTACTATATTTCAAAGGATCAACTACTTTAGGAGCTTCAAACTTAGGTGGTTCATATCTTTCAGCAGGAACAGTAGGTTGAACTTGATATTCAGGCAAAGCACCAACATATTTCTTAAAATAACTACAATCACCTCTAGTTCCAGCATCAATCTCTTTCTTTTCATCATAATTCTTGCTGCTACCCCATGGTACTACGCATTTACATAAACCAGTAGAATGATCACAATATCCATGATTAGAACATTCATAACAAGGAATTGTGCCTTTTGTTACATATCCATTTACTGGATCATTTACACTGATAGAAGGTGGAGTGACTTTTAAACCTTTTCCTGCTAAGTTTTCAATTTGTGGCAAATAATCTAATTCATCTCCACAATACTATTTTATAAAAGAAATTAATAATATATAAATATAAATATATACATAATGGAAATAAATTCTATACAAATTTCCATTATTCACTTTTATATTTTCATTATCTTTTGAAACATCAATTATTGAACACATTTCTTTCACTTCAGCTTCTTTTGCATTCTTTCCACAATCATGTATAGTTATTGTTGGTTTTAAACCATTGATTGACATTAATTTATTATATAAAGCATATATTGTATCAGTAACTTGAATTTCTGCTGATATACCTGCATATTCGATTGTAAATGTTGATAATTTTGTAATATTTTCATTATATTGAATTGATATATGTGGTGGAACACCTGAATCTGATTTTTTCATTGGATCTGGACCAGATGGACATGACACTATATAATAATAATAATAATAATAATAATAATATAAATACATTCACTACATGAAGCGCCATAATAACCATCATGACATTTACATTCACTTGTTGATAAGAAATCCCATTCTTGTTCATATGTAATATTGGTAAATCTTGGCTGACAGATACCATGACCACTACAATCAACACCAGCAACAGTACTTGGACAAGATACTATATAATAATAATAATAATAATAATATATACATTGACTACAATCATTACCATAATAACCAGGACTACATTCACAAACACCTTCTTTCATATTGCATTTACCCATATTGGAACATATTGATCCAGCAATATGTCCAGCTGGATTAAACCAAGATCTTCCTCTTCTATCACTACAATCATGTAGACTACAGGTTGGACCAGTGAAACCATCATAACATTGACAGTATTGATGCATATTAGTCTCGTTCAATGTATTTCCTGGTTCTGGACGGATCATTTTACCATGACCATTACAAGCTAACATATAGTATAAATAAACAAATTATTATACTATTTACATGGCTTTCTGATGCAACTTTAACTTGGCAGTTATAGACTGTTGGATCAACTTGATCAGATGGAAATCTGAAATTATCAGTGATATATCGATCATCACCTTCTCTTGTTATTACTATATACAAATAAATAAATAAATAAATATAATATATATACAACACTTGACATTCACCAGTTTGGAAATTACATTCTCCATTTCCTGAACATATTTTATACATTTTCTTGTGATATTTCTCCATTCTACATAATAATGGAGTAGTAGTTGGATTCAATTGTTTTCATTGTTTTGTCAACAATTGTATAATTACTAATACAGTGCTTATAAGTTGGTTGAATTCGATCAAATGATGGATCTAAAGGTTCTGATTCTATTTCAATTACATTACTGTCCACTCGAGCTATAAAGTCATCTTCACTGCCATACCATATTTTATTCACTTTTGCTGTTGGTTCTATTACAAAATCGAATTCAACAATGGTTGCATCTTTTAATTGAGTATCTTTTGGCATTATTGATTTGGCATCATCTTCTTTACTCAAATATCTGATCACTAGATCATATACAATGCCTGTGCTCTTAATCATTGACCTTAATTGTGAAGCGGTGTAACTGATATGTGCTTTTACTGTATATTGTCTACAAATTTCTTTGCCTTTTGGTTGTTGTTGATTATCTGCTAAATCACAGTTTATTATTGAAATTTGAACAGATGGACTGGTTGTCTTTCCTTCTGCTTTTGGAACTTTGAGAAAGGAAACTGCATCCCAATGATCTTTATATTCTACAGCTCCCATTGGACAAATCTCTATTAACAATACATAATTTAGATAATTTATACGTAAAGTACAATCATGACCTGTATATTGTCCTACACACATACAGCCATAAATTCTGTTTTTACCCCAACCGTAAGTTTCTTCTAAAGGACTTCCATCAGGATGAACGTAATGATGAAGTAGATTTCCTTCAGAAATACATGTTCCATGTCCATTACAGGATGTAGTAGGTGAATCACCTTTTGGACACTGCATAACTTGACATGCTTTACCAGAAAAACCTTCATTACATTGACAATTGCCAGTCTTCCTGTCACATTCTCCTCTGCCTGAACATACAGAGAATTTGACATGATCTCCTCCCCATTCTGGTCCTGAAGGACATGCTCCTAAAAAGTGAATAAAAACTAAAATAATTAATACTTTCAGCACAATCAGCTCCAGACCATTGATCAAAACATCTGCAAGTTGAATCTAATTCACACACACCATGTTTACTAAATTAAGTAATATTTAAATATATACTTGCATGCATTAGGACAATAACTAATCACAGTTCCCAATAAAAATATTAAACATATTACAGCTCTCATTCTTACTTCTAATAAATATTACTGTTGGATTCTCGGTGCTATTTTCATAAACAATTTTCAAACACCCAATATTAAAAAAGTCAATAAAAACATTACTATTTAAAATTTTAAGATATAGACAATAATACGCATGAATGCTACTCTAATTCTTTAGTTGGTATCGTATGTAAAACCTTCAAATGACGGTATTGGAATAGATCCTTCATCCTATATGATAATAGTAAGAATAATATATTATATTAATATACAGTTGGACTGCTATCTTCAGGTATGACACGAGTATACTTTTTGTTAAAGTTACTAGTATCTGTATCACCAGTCAATACTGGCTTCCATGGAGGGTTCTATCCTCTTCTCTTCCAATGCCTTAAAATCAATAGTAGAAAAAGAATTGGTGTTTCTTCAACATCTAAAGCATCTCTTGGTCCAGAACCAAGTCTTAACGAAGGATTTCTATTCAACAATGCTTCAATAACACTTCTAGCATTAGAACTAAATTGAGATGGGAATTTCAACTTATCATGCAATATCTTCTGAAACATCACTTTTCTGTTCTTATCATAAAAAGGAGGTAATCCAGCCATCATCTCATACAATAAAGTACCAACAGACCACCAATCAACAGCTTTGCCATAAGGTTTACCCATTAGAACTTCAGGTGCAACATATTCTGGAGTTCCACAAATGGTTTGTGCATTATCCTCTGAAACATTTGTTTTGGATAACCCAAAATCAGTTATAATCACATGTCCATCTCTGTCTAGTAATAAATTCTCTGGTTTCATATCTCTGTACAAAATATTCTTTGAATGTAAATAAGAAACTCCACTAATCACTTCAGCTACATAAAACTTGGCTCGATCTTCACTAAACCTTTTGCATTGTTGTAAATGATAAAATAATGGTCCACCAGCATAAAAATCCATTCCTAAGTATAATTTACCTTCAGTTTGAAATGCAAATCTTAACGTACTGACAAATGGATGATTCATTTCTTCTAATATTTTTCTTTCTGTTTTTGTATGTTCAACTTGTTTTCTTTCAACTACAAATGCTTTGGAGAGGATTTTTAATGCGTATACTTTATTATCTGTTATTCTTCTAACTAATAATACTTTACCGAACGATCCTTTACCAATAGCTTTTAATAATTGAAAATCATTTTTACTCAGCTCTTTTTGACCATTTCCATTTCCATTATTATTGATATTGTTATTGCTGTTGTTACTGTTTCCATTAGGTAATTGTCCATAACCATTATCACTTCTATTAGAGGGAGCTCTTGGGATTTGCTGTGAAACTATTTAACGATAAAATATAAATATATACTTCGAAGTTGTCTTTGTTGATGTTCATTAAAACATGGATAACAGACTCGCTCAGATCGTGGTAAATCACTAAATCTCATACTATTCTTAGAACATTCTGAACATATGATTCTTCCACAACATCTACAATGGTGTTTTCTTACTAGAAATGAAAAAGGCTTGAGACAGACTTGACATTCTACAATTTCATTATCAGGAATCCATCTTTTACAAGAAACTGGTAGTTGGTTTGGTTCTTCGTTCAATTTAGGTGGTTCACAGGAGGTAATACTGTTATTCATTGGTCCACGAGGTGGAGTTGTTGCTTGAGCACCATCATCGAAGGATTTAGAAGGAGGAACATCTAATTGAAACAATAAAAAAAGAAGAATAAAAATGAAGAATATAATATATATATATATATATATATATATATATACTATCAATAACAGGCAAAATACTATCAGCATAATACAAAGCATCATGTCCTTTATTCACAATCACATCAATAAATTGAAATATAACATTCATTGCTAATATTGTAATATGAGCTTGATTTGGTATTGTTGACATATCTGGACCAGCTGATAAACAAACACATCCTAATTTCTCTTCCTCTTCTTCTAATCTGTAACCTAAAGCGTAATTTGATATCTTCCAATTGATGCAGTTTGTTTCTAAATATTTTCTAAGTTGTGAGCTATCAGCTTCTTCTAATGAGAGTTCTGTTAGTAAAGTATGAACACTTTCAAGGAATGCAACACATTTTATACGATTCATTGAGTCAGGACGTAACTATTCAAAAATAATAATAAAAATTTGAAAATACTCGAAGTAGATTCTTTACTACTACACCACCATAACCGTATGCTACAAATACAATATTCTTATTTGTTCCTGGTGATATTAATTTGTCCCATAAATACAACAAATGTGCTTCTGGTGTATCATTTAAGGATATTGGAATCTTCGTGGTAGTACCATCAGCATTTTGTCTCTATATATATAGATAATACATAAATATATTATATAAAATACTTTATAAAAATTACTATTTGGATTGGATATAACAATTCCATATTTATGTGATAATGTCGTTTGAACATAAGGAAGCATACTGCCCATCTGCAATCCTTCATCAATACAGAGACTACGCGACCATATACCTGGTTGAGTACGAGTTCCTGGGACTATTATAACTAAAGTATCACATCTTCTCCAACCTGTAGAACAGTATACAGGTAGTCTAGCTGATGGATCTTGACATTCTGTCAATCCTGGTATGTACAGCTTCTTCGCATTTAAATTTGAGTATGAGTTGTTGTTGAATCTAAAAAAGAATAATAATATGAAAGAATACAAATCTGGAAATAGCATTTACTGTTGCAAAAGGGTCAACAGGTATGTCTGTAGAATCACCATAAGCATCTGTGCTTAATCTTCTTAATCTGAGATCGTTATCGAAATAATATCCTAATTCTTTGAGAGCATCAGCTAAAAAAATAATGTGAATTATAATACCCATTAATTATATCTACAACTGAAGTAATGAAACACAATATCTTTATTAAAAAAATAGATTCGTTTCTGAAGATTTAAATGATAAAATTCTTGCTACCCATTCACTATTCTTTGATAATAAATATGTGTCAGGAATTGTCTACAGCAGAACTGTTTAATGGTAATAAAATGACTAAAAGAAGAACAGGTTTTGAATGTATCAGTTTTTTGTGAAAAATTCATTTGTTTTTAACTATATACTTGCTAAATTGTGATGTGAATGACATTATATTTATATATTCTAATATATTGTAATTAATGATGAAATTTCAGAATTCTATTGTCTTAATCAAATAATATACTTGCATTTATGATTATTTAACTCCCAATAATGACATAAAATATAAAACTTAAAAAATTATCCCATATTCAATATTTATATTTCATTAAAATACATATATCTTAATACTAAATGAAATTAAACTATTGAATATAATTACTAAGCACAGTATGCATTAATTTTGTAATAGCTTTAAATGTTGTATCAAAATTTCTTTCAATTTCACATCCTACATAATATTAATCAAAATATATGTATATTATATATACCATCATAATTCCATAATGTTAAAATTATAGTAAACCTACCTGGATATTGGACTGGTAAAGCCATCATGTATGTCTTCGGTATATCTACTAAACCAGGGTTAGTTGACTTCATATATCTTTTTGGTATACCATTTACAGAGTATATTACATCTTGTTTATTATAAGAATCACCTATTCAAATAATAAAAATAATATAAAAAAATACATTCAAATATTTCACTATCACATTCATACACTTGCGAAGATCTTGTTAATAAGTAAATACAATTATTCCTTATTATTGAAATTGTACAGCCTGATAGATTTAAATACATTTTCAATGAAGTACATAAAGTAGCTGCAGAATCAAGAGGATTTGTTAATAAACTCCTATATTATATATATATAAAATAAAAATATAAAAAAACAAAAAAGAGAAATAATAATAATATACTTTTGTATTAACATATTCACATTGTTTATCAATAAATTATGAAATGATAATGCAATATGTTCTCCTATTGATTTCAATATAGAAATATCGGATGATGAAAAATCTGTAGCTATAACTATCCTCCATATTCCGATTGGTTGTTTCAAATATACTATTGGAATATATAATGAAGTGTAATCTGGATAATTTAATAAATCATATTTTGCATCATAACTGGAGTGTTTTAATAACTATTAAATATATATATATATATTAAAAGAAAAAGAAAAAGAGAATAAATAGATGAATATATATATATATTCATATACAGAATTCTTATTTACTTTAGCTATTCCTTTTCTATAATTATTATAACAATATCTGGTAAGTCCTGAAGGTGGTAATAAAGTATTTTGCTTCACTCATTGAACTTATTAAATCACATCTAAAATCGAAACAAAAACTACTTTCTAAATATAATGGAAATAGCTGTATTATTGAATCTAATGTACTAAAATACGTAACAAATTCTGTTTGGCTGTGTAGTAGAAGAGAATAATTCAAATATCCATGTAAGCCTTCTGAACTAACTATATTTTCTACATCAATTTTTGGTTGAGTTGTAAAAGATCGAGATTTAGTTGATAAATGATGTACAGCTAATTAATTAGAAGAATTTAAATATACGAGTAACTGGTAGATTGTTTATAATGTTTGAATCACTCGATTTTCTTCTTCTTAATTCCCTACGCAAAATATATCATCAATAAAATACAAAGGAGACATTCTAGCGATCAGAGTTTGATTATCAGCCACATTCTTGTTATATTTTGAATCTTCTTCGATTTCCTATATATAAGGATATAAAAAATACAAAATCAATTTTAGGTGGGCTTTTTATAGGTAATGCTTTTATTATTGGAGATTTTAGATCAACAGATAGATCACCTGAACTATTACAAGCAGATAATCTTCTAAAATCCTTTTCAGAGATCTTCCTCTCCCATTCTTCTTCACCACTGCTTTCCATAACAAAATTTGACTTAATCTTACAAACAGCCAAAATACAAAACTTGAGATGTATTTGTGTGTATTATTTTAAAATCAAGAAATAATGAAGATGCACAAGTGGTAATACGCTTTTCTATTTCAGTATTGAGTGAATTTTATATATGGCAATTATATAAGAAAAACGAAGAAATGATTTTAGATCTATTTTTTAAGCAAAGCATTATTTTCATTTGCTATTTGAATTTCAATGTTGATGAATTCTTAATATGGTTACCAAATGCTTCATTCCATTTATTTGAAATTGTATGAAAAACGAATATATTTTTAAAACATGAAATTTTAAACTCCTTTCACAACAGTTATTACACTATGATATTGTAACATATAATATTATTATTAATTAATTTATCAAGATAATACTGTTATATAATTACTGAAGTGAATTTCAAAGTAATGTTTCTCTATTACAAGCAACTTTTGCATATTATGTTACATTGTGTTAATTGCAATGAAACAGAATGAAAATATGTAAGGATTTGATGATGAGTCATCAAATTAAACAAAGAGTATATTCTCCTTTAAAACGTATTATGGGTTATTTTATGGTTCAATCTATTGATTTATGTTATAATTTATCATAAATGAGCTGAATCGAATATAATTCTTTTTCTTTACTCTATTTAATTGATGGAATTATCTAAATAAATATAAGACATTCTATTTCTGGTATTGCTAGCATGTTATGAACATATAAAATGGATTTATTACACCAAAATCTGATCACTAATACTTTTTGGGGTTTGTAAACATGTCCAATGGTTAGAATTTACTTAATGTGTAATTATAGAAACAAAATAAGTATTAGAAATATAATAAAACACACAAAAAATAATAGAATTTTGTGTTAACATTGTTACCTTGATAGCTTATTTTATTGGCAAGAGTAATATGTACCTAATATGTTGAATGTATATGATTTGCCAATATCAACTACAACAACGAATTTTATATTCACAGAGTTGCTATCTACACATAGTAATGTATACGCTAACTATAATTAATTGTTCAAAAATCAATCAAAAAAATTTTAATCTCAAACTCTCAATATTGACTTTGACTTTGGAACAAAACAAGCTCAAACAAAAAAGTCTTTAAAAACTGATATGATTGGTTGTTATTATTCTTCTTCGTATTAAAGCACAAGCGCTTCATAAATAACAATACTAAAATCACAACAGATATATTATTTTTCTCTACATTATTGTATTCATGCTAAAAGTTGAAACAAAAGAAGTTGATGAAGAATTGGAGGCATTAGAAGAGACCAGTATCAAATTCCTGGAAATGGCTCCTAAGATACACACAATCATCCAGTACTATTTGTGTGAGCCATGTCTAGTCACTGTAAAGTTGAGTGTGCCAATTATGTATATTCACAATATTTTAATAATTAGATTTACATCTTATCAATTAACGGGTTTAAAATGTGAGATATGGTGCAATGTACATGACAAATTCTCGTATATTTACCAAATTATTATGTGTTAGATCAAGCGGAAGGTGGCATTCAGTACCTATGAGGAAGAAATGCTCGGAACAAAAAGGTGATGAGAACATATTCACCTTTGAAGTCTCATTATTACCGATTTCAAGTGGAAGGTACGAATTCACAGCAAGAGCAAGAATGACAAAGATATATGATTCTGACTGGAAATGGTTAGGTAAAAATGGAGACAATTGCACATTAATGGTTTTACCTTCAACATTATTCAACTCTGGATATACTCCAAGTAGCGGATGGGTAAGACAAGTATTTTGTTGGTTTGAAGAAGCTGTTACACTTCATGAAGAATCAATGGAACATCAAAAGAATGTAAAACAAATTCCTCAACCTCCAACATTGGTTAATAGTACAAATGTATTTTCTAACAAATTATCAGCACCTACTTCATTTGGAAGAGTGGGTGGATTTAGTAGTAATAGTAAAATTAATACCAAAGAAAGGGAGAACATATCCATGTATAATTCAGCAGTCTTAGCAGGAATTGCACTAGAAAGTGATGTAGATGTATAATAATTGTTATATTATTATATATTTTATCCTAGCCTGCATATTGTAAATGTTTAGTAACTCTATTGTGTGAATCACAGTGGATGAAGACATCGACCAACTCTAAGAGATTATTACTATGGTTATTAGGTAGTTCAAACGTTATAAGTGAATATACCAAATGTCTGTCCAATTTTGTTAGGGATTTGTCAATTCCTAAAAGATTTGGCTCAACTCTCAATGTAACTGATAACAATAATAGCAACAACATGTATAATACAGATCATAATAATTATTCCAACAATAATGACAGTAACATCAACAACAACAACAACAAATTTGACAGTAATTACATAGAAGGTGGTTTAATTGCTTTATTAAAACTAGCAACAGTAAACCGTGTACCAGAATCTCGATCAGTATTTAAATCAATTTCTATTAAGAAAAACACTGGAAGAACTCGAGAAGTATCTCCTAAAAGTATAATCCGTGGAACTGTCAGTCAAAATGATAGGTGTGGAATATTATTAGAATTACTGTTAGATGTAGTGAAAAACTGCCATCCCGTCATCTCTAATCTAAAGTTTTGTCATATTTTAATCGAAACATTATGTTCTAGTAGTGACAATATGGTACATATGTATTTACCTCGTGTATTAAGAGCAATGTATGATAAAACAAGTTATAATTATAATAATAAAGAAATAGTTAATAGTCAATTCGTGATTCAATCACTAGTTAATGCGTTTACCTTACATTGTGAATGGTATAAGATCACTTTACCTTATTATATACATAATGAATTACCATCTGAGATTGAGAAACATGTAACTTTTGGTGGTCCATTAACAGCTTTATTGAAGATTACTGCTAATATTATTGAACATAAACCAAAAGAGTTAATGAGCAATAGCTCTTCCTGCATAATTAATAATAATTTAAATAATGCTAGTACGAGTGTATTGCCATTATTATCGATTAAGAAGAAAAGAACGATTTATGATAATTGTAGTAGTCTTCAAATACTAACAAATGAAAATAATAATAATAATAATAATAATAATGAAAGTAAGAAAATTTTAATTCAAAAAATACATACAGATAATATCAGGCGATTATGTAGCAGTATATTATCATTAATTTACATATTTAATGTTGATCATCCTGATTTCACTAAACTATTAGAATTGTTGTTATTAATAGCGAAATTAAACATATCACTGAAACCTTATATATCAAAGAAATTACTATACCATTGGCCGATAACTGAATGTGCAAAATGTTGTTTATTTATCCGTTTCTTTTATTCATTATTGGAAAATACAAATACTAGTAGTTGTAGCAATAATGATAGTGAAGAAAATAGAACTTGTGATTTAATAAATTTGATTATTAAAAAGTTAAGTATAAATATTTCATCTCCCAATGTTGATCTTGCAAGAACAACATTACGTTTCTTTGAATATACTACTTCTTCACCTATCTGGAATAACATTAATAAAAATCAAGATAAATATACATCGTCTATAATAATGATATTATCAAAATTAAAAGAAAATCAAAACCATTGGAATGAAGAAGTGAGAAATTTGTCTTTAAATGCTTTTAAGGATTTGAAAAAATATGAACATTTATTACATCCTACTGTAAATAATAACAATAATAATAATGAAGAAGAAGAAAAAGATATTGTTACTCCATTATTGATATTTCCACCTTCACATACCCAGAGCTTTCATCCCATTTCTCCGATTGATAGTCAGCTGTTTCAGAAGAAAATTAGTTGTTGTAATCAAGAAGATGAAGAGGATGAAGAAGGTTGATGGTGATAATCTTGATATGGATATATATCAGGACTTTATATATTTATTTCTCTCTTTCTTCTTTCTTTATATTACTAATGCTAATGTCTAACTATATAATATATATATATAAATAACTTAAATGTGCTCAATTCTTTTTAATGAACTTACTTTTGAATTTTATATATGGATAATGTTGTTCTTTTTGTATGGGTTAGAGTTAATAAAACATTTAAAATAAAAGCTAATAGTAGCTTAAAAACATAAGATTAAATTAATTCTTTACTATAATCAACGAGTTCCACTTCATTGGGTGGTTTTCCTATTGTTTCCTGCTTTATTATTTTATATCCTAATTTCTGATACAACATATTCGCTTCTATCATTGTGTTTATTGTTGTTAAATGTATTTCTTTCTTATCTATTTCTTTACAATAACTTTCTGCTGTTTCTATTAGTCTAGTTGCAATTCCTTTCTTTCTATATTTTGACAGAACACCTAAACGCTTTATTTCTATTTGGGATGGCTTTGAAGGAATTTCAGACACAGCTACACAGCTAAATTAAATAACATAAATAATTAATACCCAACTATTTTGTCATCAATTGAAGCAACTAATAATCTATTGTTTTCTTGATTATCTCCATATGATTGCTTTAAATCCTTGAAATCACTCCCTAATACTCTATTGATAAATTTACTAACACTTTTATTTGTATTGTATGGTTTATGAGTTTCTATAAATATTTTTCTTATTGCATCTTCATTCTGGGAAGAGAAAATTGATATTGAAAATTCCATAATTTCAAGCTTTTTCAAACCTATATTTAAACTTTATGTCGGTAAATATCAACGATATATTTAGTTGTCAAGGAAATGCTAGTTTGAAAACGTTGCCACACTGTTCAAAAGGAGTTAAAAGAGATTATATTAAGGAAGTGAAAGGGTATTAGTTATTTCAATAATTTGTAGATATGTAGCTGTGTCATCTAGTTCAACTGATAAAATAGATATTTCAAATTTAGGTGTAAATTGTATATTTATGAAATATAGAAAATAGGTACAAATCCATATTTAGTCTTTCATACAATATTTTCAAACGCTGTTCCAATCAAAGTAGAAATGAATTTAAGTGATTACCAAAAAGTAAGAAGGAGATTAGTGTTTAGTTCTTCATTCCGTTCAATATTGCAAACCGAACTTCATGTACAAATTCCATTATCATTTCTACCAACAGATCAATGGCTAAATATAGTATTTCATTTAAATGAACTTCATGAAATGTTATTTAATACGCCTTTTGTGAGATGTGATTCTATTACTGTAACTGGTATGTTTAAAGTGAAAAGAATTTACTCTACAAAAATTCAACCTGTGTTGAATGACATTATAGATTCTTCAATTCCACCTTCTCATATATTACAAAGTTACCCATGGGTTACAATAGATCCACCCTCTATAAACTATCTAATGCCAGTAGTAAAAGAAGATAAAAACAGTGATTTAAAATCTGCTTTAAATATAGGTAGGCCAAGAAGTATATTTTTGAATAAAACACCAGAAAATAAACGAAGTGCAAGTGCAGTTGGTGGAAGTAGAAGAAGATCCAATGTAAGTGTCAATTCAACAAATTCACAAAAATCTCAACAACCTCCAATTGTCTCAGCTGGAGCATTAGTACCACCACAGTTAGCACCAAATATCACTTCAATCAAGCCTTCAGGCTTGAGTGAAAAAAGATCCAAAAGATCATCGTCAGCTTTACCAGTTAGTTCAAGGAGAGTAATTAAAACGTCATCGCCAATACCAGGCGAATTAGATGGATATGAAGAAATACCATTAAAAGATATAAAAAGACAAATCTTGAAATCTCCACCACCCACATTGTTACAAAAACAGAAACAATTACAAAATAGTAGTAAGAGAAAAGATAATAATATAATTGATGATGATAATGAAAATGATGATAATTTCATACCATTGTCTGTATTAAAAAGAAGACAAAAAGAAGAACAACAACAACAAATATCACCTCTAAAATCTACTGCTTCATCTTCAATACACAAATCTCCAATTAATGAAAACAATAGTAGCAATAAAGATAATGAAGATGATGAAGATTTTGTTCCATTGTCAGTGATTAAAAGACAACAAATGCTACAGAAACAACAACAACAACAACAACAATCATTATCTAAAATCCCAACATCATCAAAATCTAAACACCATTCACCCATTGATATGAGTGTATATGAAATAAAACCATCTAAGTCAATACCAGTAGCAACTAATCGAATAACAACACCTCCTCCATCTGTGTCAATAGAGAAACATTATCAATATAATAATAATAATAATAATAATAATAATAACGAAGAAGAAACCATACCAACTTCACCTGTTGATGTAAATAATGAAAATGACAATATTTATGGTGGAAATGATAAAAGATATAGTGTAAAAATATGTATTAATGACGATAAAAATAATAATAATAATAATGATAGTTATTGTGTTCAAATAACTCCAACTATTACTAATACAATTGAGAATAGTGGTGATGATTCTATTTCATCTTTAACACCAACTAAACCTATTCATTTGTCTAGTAGAAATACACCACCACCAAAATCAACACCAAAACATCAGCAAGATCAAAATATATAATGAAAATAAAAAATAAAAAAACAACACCCAAATCATCAGCAAGATCTATAGGTAATAGAAATAGTAATTATGAAATAGAAGAGAATGAAATTTTAACCTCCTCATCACGAAATACTCCAACACCAAATCGAAAATCTACTGCAAGATCTACAACTAGTAAAAGCAGTAATTATAACAGCAGTTATAATATTGAAGAAAATGATATTTTAACTTCATTAATAACACCATCTTCTACTACTTCGTATAATAATAAATTAAACAACTCGTCTGAAAATAAATTAACCTTAAAAAGCAGTCCATTAAAACCAATATATGATTATGATGATGAAAATGATGATGATGAAACTGGAGAATTAATAAACTTATTAAATGGAAGAAAGAATTCAAATCCATTGAAATCAACTAGTGATTTTCAAAGTTATGAAGAAATACTTAGTGCTAGAAGAGAAAGGAGGAAAAGTAATCCATTAAATAATAGCAATATGGATAATTCATTAAAAAGAAGTGGTAGAAGTGATTTAAGTGGTAAATTGAATGAAATAAGAAAGAATTCGAATACTATAGAGAATTATTGCACTCATGATAATAATGTTCTACTTGATGGTAATGGTAATACATATTATGATGGTAATGATGATTTTGAACCAATTGGATTAAATCCAAAAGGTCCAACAGTGATTATACATAATTCAGTGAAACTAAATGATTCTTTAAGTGGAACAAATACATCATTACATTCATCTTCGAATAATTTGAAAGATTCGATAAAGTCTATAACATCCAATAAATTAAGAGATTCACTAACCAATCAAAATCCATTATTAAGTGATTCATTGTTAAATACAAAGACAAATGTAATGAAACATTCATTTAATAATACTAATCCTATAGATAATAAATCCTCCATATTTAAAGACTCTTTATCATCTAACAAACACACAATATTCAATGATTCATTATCATCAATAACACATAAACAACAACAACAACAACAACAACAACAACAACAAAATGATGTACCTTCAGATTCATTATCATATTTACCACCTTCTAAATATGAACAACAACAACAACCACTACTTGTATATAATCACAATGAAAGTTATAAAAATCCATATGTTAATGATGATGATGATGAATTGGATTATAGGGGTAATAATAATAAGTATATTGATATGGATGAATCATGTTTTTGTAATACAACAACATCATCAACAACAACAACAACTGCCAATACTACATCAATGATGAATGATACTACTAAAACAACAACTATTTATAATTATATAGATAGTGGTGTAATTGACAATATTATTGATTCAGATAATGATAATGATGATATTGAAGAGAATAATATACCTGTTGTATATATAATAATAATATATTATATTTATTTAATATTATAGACATCTTTTACTAATGAAAAGAGTGTGACAAAAAATGAGAAAAAGAAATTCAGTGATTCACTAGATGATGATAATGATTATAATGAAGTTAGTAATAATGAAAGTGTTGCTGATTCAGTAGAATTATATTATGATCCAAAAACGAAGTTGTATTTTGATCCTAAAACAGGAAAATATTATCAATCTTAATAAACAATAATAATAAAATATATGCGTTAATAGAATTTGCATTATTATGTTTTTTTATCGTAAAGTAAATATTCGTATTAATAATTTATGCAGTTCTAAATTTTTTATTAGATTTCTTTTTGCTAAATTGAACAGTGATAAATCTTCCATTTATATCTATTCCATTCAACTCTTTCACTGCTTTTAACATACTTTCAGGATTTACATAATTAACATAAGCATAATCTGGACATTCATTTCTTGATTTTTGACGAAATATTCTTACTGAATGAATTTCTCCAATCTTTTCAAATTCTTTTCTTAAATCATCTTCACAAACTGCTTCAGATAAACAACCAACAAATATTGTGTTTAAATTATCATGATTATGATGATTTTTATCACTTTTTATATTTCCACAAGTTTTCATTCCATTACTTCTTATTCCATTGTTTATTATTTTACTAATACAAACTTGAATTGGTATATTTTCTATAAATGTTCCTTCAAGGAAATCTTTAGCTTCTTCTGTTGTTTTTCTATCATAAAATTCAACTTCTGCTGTTGTTGTTTCATCTTTAATATCATCACTTCTATCAATATATAAACTCTTTATATCTCCCACTGTTGATAAAATAGTCTTTAATTTTTCTTCTGTCAAAGATTTAGAAACATTATAGATGAATATTTTATTGGGATTATCATAATCATTTATTCTATATACAGACAAATTCAAATCCTTTGCATTATTCTTTTTACCATTAAATTTACAAATTGCATTATTTGCTGATTTTTCACAACCATATTCTATTATTGCATATTTTATTGGCATATCTTTCACAGTTATTGATATTAAATTCCCTACAATTTCAAATATATCTTTAACCATACTTTCCATACCATCAATATTTTCAACTTTTATTCTATAATTGTTTTCATTTGATTCTTGCATAATTGATTTGTTATAAATGTTATTGTTATTAGTATTCTTATGCATTTCATCTACATAAACGATTGGAGGAGGAGGAGGAGGATTTTCATCATCTTCAATTGAAGGAGGAGGAATACTTTGTATTGAAGGATTACTTGATTTTATACTTTCAATTGAAGATGGAAAAGGTGAAATAGTATTATATCTATAACTATTAATATATACAAAGTATTATACATATTTGAATTTTCATTACAATCAACTATAGGAGATATTAACACTTGTTGTTGATTAATGGTATTTGATGGCTGATATGCCATACCAACAGATTTATCACCATTATAATATCTATTTCCATTATTATACTGATATTGTGGATTATATATTCTCTCGTCTTGTTTTAGGTAATTGTATTTGGTATGATTCTGTAATTCAACATTATTAATCTGTTTACTTAATGTAATATATCTGTTTTGCATGGCAATATCACATAGAATTATGCACAAAATTTAAATAAATCTATATAAAAATATATTCAGTTATACAATTTCTTTATGTAAATATGAATTTACATAAACATTATTACATAAACACAACTTTGTACACCAAAAAAATCCATGTAAATATAAATATATATTCATATATATGCGTATTACTACTACTTTAGCATGAACAACTCAAAACCATTACTAATCTACTCTTAATCAACTTATATATACCATCATTTGATTGTTTTATTCTTATTATACTTAATATTAATATTGATCATACCTAAATAAGTCTCATTCGGCATAGAATCATAAAAATGAAATTCATATAACAAGCTTTGCTTGATTTTCAATTTCTTATTTTCAAGATTACTATTAATGACAATGGAATATCAAGAGTATATATCAACCAATTATACTAAAATCAGATGTTTATAAATATTAGAACATAACATATAAGCTTATATAATATAGAATAGAAATAAATTGATGTTATTAAAGAATTATGTAAAATAGATATAAAAATGAAATATATACTAATGATTGAATATAGAATTGTTGAATCTCACTTTCAAAATTGATAAATGAACATTCTTCAACACAATCATGATTTTCAATCACTAACACTATTCCATTCTAACTACAAAATACTTCACTTACATCAGTTCGAAATTCTACTCAACTACAACATTATGAGTTGAACGAGCATCACTCCTTTATTTATTATACTTCATTATTTACCAGTACTTTATCTTAAACTACTTCTCTTAAACAAATTTCATCATACAATAATTCAAACATTATCAATTGTCTTCAACCTCAACCTACTAACTAACACTAAAACTTAACATTCATCATTTATATCATCACAACATATGCAATATGCATTAATAAATCACAAATGAGTATTATTGTCTTTATCACACCTTCTGCAATTGAATTAAATTACATTTTAAGTTTTGGGTTATTCAAAATTTTGATAAAAATCAAATTTCATTATTTTTGTTTTATATTTACATAAAGATGATAAGAAAAGTGAATAGGGAAATAAGAGAAGAAGGGTATTATATATATTTATTTTTATGATAGATTATGTCGAAAATTGGTTGAAAGTGGTTTTGGTGATATAGAAGTGAAGATTAGAGATAGCCGAATAATGTCAATCAAGTCAATTTTAGTGAATGGAAATGAAACTGTAAAGAAACTGTTATTAGATCGTGAGTTTGTTGGAGTTTTAGAGTTATATGAAGAAATCGAAGAAATTGGCTATTATGAGATGGAGAAATACTACAGTGGTGGTGAATTGATAATCTGTAAAGAGAGTGTGTGTGAAGTGTTGATGTTTTGTTTATGTTATTGTGAAAAAGAGATAATAAATGATTGTTATGAATTTGTGAAGAATAATATAGATGATGAAGTATTAATGAAATTAATTCATATATGTAATGTATTTGGTGGATGTTTGAGAGAGATAGAAGACTTGAAAAATATGGAAATAGAAAAGCGAGGATATAAATATTTATATAAAAATGAATATTTGTTGAGATTAGAAATGAATAATTTGATAGAGATATTAAATATGAGAGATGTGATAATAGTGAATGAGTTATGGTTATTAAATCGTTTATTGGAATGGTATAAATTCCAAAAGAATAACAATGATAATAAAGAGATTAAAGATGATTTTAAACAATTGATAGAAGAAGATATCGATTGTGAAAAGATAAAAGAGAAAGAGATAGAAAAAGAGAATAAAGAAATGTTGAAAGAAATGAACATAGAATTAAAGAAAAATGAATGTAAAAATCATATAGAAATATATTGTATAAAAGATGAGAGAATTCAAAATGTAATAATCAACAAATACAATGAAGATAATAAAGAAGAAGACTTTAATGAAGAAGAAAGAAGAATATTGGATAAAATAAAAGAAGAAGAATTGAATGATCAAATACTGTGTATATTAGAAATGAATAATATAAAAATAACAGAAATAGTATTGATGATAATGAAATATAAAAATATGAAAATGGAAAGTATAAATACTAAAAATATATTTAAATAGAATATATCTCAAATACAGAAAAGAGAAATCTATTGGAAAGATTATGTATGGAATATAATGAGAATAAAAGAAATCGAACAATGAAATGCTTATGTTTGTTTGTTGATGATAAAAAGAGTGTTTCAATAATAGAAGAAGTATGTGGAAAAGAAATTCTTTTTAGAATATTGAATGAAGATAATTATCTAAATTCCAAATATAAAGAGATGTTAATTGAATATATAAAAGAGAATAAACTGAGTTTCAAAGAAGAAGAAGAAATGATTGTAATAATAAAAGATAAAGAATTATTGAGTGAAATAAAAACAAAAGAAATCACATCATTTTCATATCCTCAATCAGATTATTCATTTATATTAGATGAAGAAATCTCAATAATTCCTTCATTTGATGGAAATCGATGTAAATTTTCAATCAATCCTTTATTGCCAGATGGTTTAATGATAAATAAAGAAAATGGAATAATTCATGGAAAAGTAGATAAAGAAATTGAAAAGAGAGAATATGAAATAAGTTGTAAGAATATTGTAAATGAAAAGAAAATCAAAATATCATTAGGATTTGTTGATATAACATTCACAGAATTAAACAAAAGCGAAGGAATAACAATATCAAATAATGGAAAAACAATAACAAAAGCAATTAGATATTATGGTTATAATCATTGTTATATAAATTTGAAAATGGAAAATGGAGTTTATCATATCAAATATCAATTTCATCAAAATAGAAGTAGATATGACAGTATGATGTTAGGATTATCAACTGATAATACATATTCTGGTGATGATATTGATGAACAATCAACATGTTATTATTTTTCATATTATGGTAAAAGTTATGATATTACTCCATATTGTCATATTGGAAGAGTTGTTAATAAAAATCCAAATTTCAATAATCATGGAGATGGTTCAATTTATGAAGTGATTGTTGATATGAATAAAAGAGAATTTTGGATTTCTCATAATAATTCCTCTCCTGTTTTACTTGTTGAAGATTTACCTTCTCCGTTATATCCTTATGCTGCATTATACCAAGAAAACACTTTTATTGAATTGTTATCAGTTTCTCAGCAAAATTAAATAATGTTTCTTTTCTTATTATTTTGTAAACAATTATTAATTTTTGTTATTAAACAAAATATCAAATTTAATAAAAAATGAAATAAATTTCAAAATAAATAACATTATAAATCACAATCTATCTTTTAAAATTACGATCATAATAAATCTTCCATTTATATCTATTCCATTCAACTCTTTCACTGCTTTTAACATACTTTCAGGATTTACATAATTAACATAAGCATAATCTGGACATTCATTTCTTGATTTTTGACGAAATATTCTTACTGAATGAATTTCTCCAATCTTTTCAAATTCTTTTCTTAAATTATCTTCACAAACTGCTTCAGATAAACAACCAACAAATATTGTGTTTAAATTATCATGATTATGATGATTTTTATCACTTTTTATATTTCCACAAGTTTTTATTCCATTACTTCTTATTCCATTGTTTATTATTTTACTAATACAAACTTGAATTGGTATATTTTCTATAAATGTTCCTTCAAGGAAATCTTTAGCTTCTTCTGTTGTTTTTCTATCATAAAATCCAACTTCTGCTGTTGTTGTTTCATCTTTAATATCATCATTTCTATCAATATATGAGAATTACTTGATTTTATACTTTCAATTGAAGATGGAAAAGGTGAAATAGTATTATATCTATAACTATTAATATATACAAAGTATTATACATATTTGAATTTTCATTACAATCAACTATAGGAGGAGATATTTATACTTGTTGTTGATTAATGGTATTTGATGGCTGATATGCCATACCAACAGATTTATCACCATTATAATATCTATTTTGTGGAAAATTTATTCTCTCATGTTGTTTTAGGTAATATATCTATTCTGCATATTAATTATTTTTATGTTAACGAATATTTAGTATTAAATTAGATAAAAAGTAATATTCTAATTGCTTTATTTTATTTTTCATTTAATAGTGATACAAATTACAACTAAATGAATCTCATATATGCTATATAGCGTGAAAAAAATGAAAATTTAAATTCAAGTTTCGGCTTGAATGTGATTTTTATTTCGTTTGTTTTTAGGCTTGAATCTAGCGATATCAATGATATGTATAAAGCTAATTCACTAACATAGAAGTATTTTCACTAATAATTTATAAATTAAATTTAAATTAATTCCAATTCCTATACACCTATAACATCTGGATTTTTACTGTTATTATTCTTATCATAATCATCATATTTATCAACACTTACATATTCAAATCTCAAATTAATTGCTTTCATCTTCTCCATAAAACCTTCTTCACTTGATGCTTTATATAAATATATGGAGATACAAACAATAAATAATGAACATATAAATGGAAGAGTAAAATAATAATAAGTTAAGAAAATAAAATATTTCTTTTATATATATAAAGGATATTTCATATCAAAAGTAAACAAATAATATGATATAAATGATGTTAAAAATAATGAACAACAAGTAGCAAATGTCTTTACAATTGAACTTAAATGTTTTAATATTCCACCAGTAATTAATCCTAAATATGGATATAACAATATCAACGAATAACTATAAACATTGAAATTTTTAAACTTCAAATATTCTAACGATTCTTTTTTATTTTGAATACATACACTTATTAAATTAATTATAAATCCAAATGTGTATAAATAACTACTTTGTTGCCAGAATGACATGTCTATATTCCTTTTCATTAGTTTTTCTATTATCACACCTCCTACACCAGCTACTCCTGCATTAAAAATAGCTAAAATTGCTCCAAATAGAGGGTAATCACTGAAATGACTGCAATTTTCACATGAGGAAATTTCACAATTTGCTACTCCAATACATAAGAGAAATAATGCACACCACTGTATAGTATTTAGTCTAATAAATGTATTAATTATAAAAACATATATATATATATATATATATACTTTTTATGTAATATAATCATTGATGCTATTCCAACATGAATAATCTCTGTTGAACCAAAGATTAAAGCTGATACTGGTGAATTGAGTTTTTTCATTACTAAAAATTGTATGTTATTACCAAATGCGTATATAAGTGCTGGAACACACCACAAAAAATAATCACACCATGATACTTTTACTCTTGTATTCTTAAGGGATATAAGCGAAGTGATTAGAAATTTTATAAACTATGACAATTTTATATAATTTTGTAATACTTCTGAATATGCAATAACCGTAATAGTCGAATATTCATAATTGCCTTTAGAATTCTTCGATAGCTATTAAATAGTCAAAAGATAAGGTTATACTTGTTGTAAAATACCTACTAAAGAATGTGCTACTATCGAAGATGTCACTAAAAAACATTTGAAACATAAATTCATTTTCACAAAACGAATATATTTTTTGATAAAAAAAAACTTTCAAAATATAATAAAAATCATCATAATATCAATTAATTAATGTGCTGCAGAACTAAACACATTATAAGCTTTTTCAACTTTGTTTGACCAGTTATCAAGTCTTTTAATCAAATTATCAATGTCTTTAATCTCAACATCTCTTGCCACAAAGTCTTCAATGGTAATAGTTTTATCTTTACCACTAATTGTTCCTTTTACATAATTGTCTCCTATAGCATCAGTCAATAAAGATTCTGCTTCATCTTCAGAACAACTTAATTCGTTCATTACATCTTGAAATTTTATTTTCTATAATTATATTAATTGTTTTAGATATATATACTCGTGATTTAGAAGCTAGTGTTGCAATTGAGAGTAATTTCATCTTATATATTCCTTCAGCTTTTACAATTCCCTGATTCTTCAATAATTCATCTATGCACATCACACTATGTTGATAATATACCTTTACATTCACTTAATGTATGATAAGCAAAATGTTTCAGCATAGTTTTGTGTGGGCCTGTTTCAGATACCTATAGTGTAATTTATAGGACAGTCCATACTGCTTTTAGAGCAGGTGAGTAAATCAATTCATTGAAAGAGTATAAACCTGGCTCATTTATAGCCTTAATAATTCCATCTTCTGGTTTTATAGTTTTTCTGTCTATTTCGTCGATTATATCAGATATTTCAACCATTCAATTCTACAGCGAAACCACTATATTTTTAATAATTGTTTAACTCAACATATAAGTAAAATAATAAAACATTTATATCAAAAAAATGAATATTTATATAGTAACTGATCATCTTCTTTCTTTTACCACTCTTCTACTATCTTTATAGTATCAATCACTTGTGGTATATTCTTCTCTTTAGCTATTTCAAATGCAGTTTTACCATCTCTATTATGAAAATTCATCAACTTACCTTTATTATCACAACTTTCTAACAAACTATCGATTGCTCCACAGTTACTATGATAAGCAGCCCAATGTAATGCTGTCCAACCATCACTATCTTGAATATACACATTGCATTTCTTATATCTTATTAATTTCTCAATATACTCACAAGGACAACTTGGACTTCCTGCAAATACCATTAGAGCTGTCCAACCTTTACACTCTTTATCTTCACACTGAATATCATTCTGCTGACAAGACATTACGAGATTGAATAATCCTTGATAATCTCCAGTCTGTTTACAATCCCATACTTCTGGAATCATCTGTTGGATTTTCTTAACTTGTTCTTCTGGTGTTAATGATTGTACTGGTCTTGTTTCACTCTCTTTATAAGGATGATCTAATTCCTTGTGTAATATATACTTTTTGAAGAGAGGATTACTATATAAATCTAAAGGAAAACTGACAATTTGGATGAATAAGGGGATTACATAACCCATAAAACTCATTACTGTATTCATTAAAGCGCCTGATGGTATTCCTTGTAGTTGTGTGTCACACATTTTTATTTCATAATCAACATAAGTAGTTTCTACATCTTGGAAAGAAGTAAAACCTGTTCGTTCTTTCACCCAAATCTTTTTTGTGTTGTTCTCTTGGATTACTTTGTCTCTCAACATGTTAGTTACATAATAATTTAAGGCACAAACAAGCCAATACAAAATTCGAACACCCATCATCACTGCAGGTATATTAGTTGGTATCATTCTTGCTAATGGCATAACAAGCATGAAAAGTGCCATACGACTTAAGTTCATACCCATATTCACTATTTAAAAGCAAAAGAAAGAAATGATGGTTTGAATAAGGCTTGATAGTTTGATAACTCAAACTTATTTTTTAATTTTTCATAAAAACAAATAGCAATACAATATATATATCCACTTTAATTAATTATTCTTTCACTTCATCTTCTATCACTTCAAATCTACTACTATCTTCTTTCTTTAAACCATTATCTTCTTCATCAACTACATTCTCTTCTATTACTTCTACTCTTGGTTCATCAACTTTTGGAATTTCATCTTCAATTTTCATAACTTTCTTCTTCTTTTCTTTATCATTCACCTTCTTCAAATCACCTTTCTCATCTCTTATTTTCACTTCTTCTAATTTATGACTTATAGCATCTTCTAATCCTTTCTTCTTCAATTCTTCTACTTCTATTTCGATTTGTCGTCCTTCTGCATCATACACTATTATATCATGAATATCTGGAGGATTTACATTACAGTTCAACATTCCTGTTACTATCACTGTTTGGGTTGAATTTAATGTTAATTCTTGTTGAATTGGAATATCTAATAATGGATTGAAATATGTATAATCACTTGGAACTACAAATACAGATGGATCTATCTCTTGTTTTTCTATTCAAATTATATATAACATTATACTTGCATAAGTAAAACAATATTCCAATGAAAATGTAAAGAATAATGGAATCTTTGCTTTGACTGGAAATCCATTTGGTAATTTTGTATTAAAGAAAGAGCTGATTTGACCGTATTGTTCACCACCTGCTTCTAATACTGATAATATTGGAATTACTTGTTGAACTGTATATGGGAAGTCTTCGCATATTGATACTTTGGCTTTAAATGTTTTACACATCTTTTCTACACATCGGATTGGTTTGTAAGCCAACACTCTCGACATACATCCACATCCAATTGATAAAAGTGTTTCTAAACTTAAATTTTCTGGAGAGTTTGATATAGCATATTCAATTCTATTAAATAATATTATATAATAGAATTGAATATATACTCTACTGTTGTTACTGTTCTAGGTTCAAATTGTAATTGAAGAATTCCAGAATCTGGAGATATTACTCCATATTCACACATATTTGTTATAGTTTGACTATTTATTTCAATGGCTATTAATATATATTAGAATAATAAATACTTTTTGGATTTTCATTTTCACATTCATTGATTGGTATTAATGAAGCAGTACATTTCACTTCATCAGAACATCTAATATTTGCATCTAATCTTCCACCTTTTATTATTGTAAATAAAAATACATCTTTCTTATTAAATACTATTTTCGCTTTCTTCTTCACAAATGGATTAGTTGATGGTTCTGTGTTATTTTGAATCATTAGATTTGAATTGGATGATGGATTTTGATATTGTTGTTGTTGTTGTTGATATTGTTGATATTGTTGTTGCTGTTGTTGTAGAAATAATATCAATTTCATGTTATCAATCTCATAACACTTAGAATTCCACATTTTTGATACTTTTTCAGTTTTTTGTCCTCCAAAGAATTTCTTTTCTGGTTTGATTGTCACATGCTTTGTATCTAAATTACCACCAAAAGCAGGACGATTGACTAATTCATGTACCATTTCATCAGTTATTTGTCTTTCAGAGTGAAGATCTGTCAATTCAAATAAATTGAAATATCTTTTTGTGTCTGGATCAAGTTTATATATTTCTGATCTAAAAATAATAGAATAAAAAAACAAAATAAAATATACATTTCATCATTTCCAATAAAAATAATTGAAAAACTATTCTGTCCAAATATCTCAACTATTTAAATATATATATAATTATATCTATATACAATCTAATCTTATCATATTTGCTTGTTTTCTGACAGTAATTTTACTTGATGGAATTAATGAACTAACTAATGGAACCCACGTTGTTATGTCAACATCTATCTCTAAGAAACCATTTGGAATTCCTTGTATTGCTTTACCTAATTGTTTGAACTTTTCTCTATTACATAGTATATTATTTTTATTGATACTTTTGATCAATTGTTTTTTGTGAGATGATATTTTCAACTAACATCTTCAAACACTCATTATCCTTAATTAAAGGAAGAAAATATTCACTTGACCAACCTAGAGAATCTTTTGCTAAAGGATTTGCTCCTTTTGACAGTAAGAACTTCTAAATAAATCAAACTAAAATTAAGATACAATTGCCTCTGTTTGCTGAGCTTTAATAGCTACTAATAATGGAGTATTTCCTCCACAATCTTTTGTTTCTAAATCTTCTATCTTAAAAAGTTCCTCCAATTTCTTTACATCTCCACAATATGCTGCCTCATGAAATGGATATTTTGTTTTACCTCCAGCTCCACAATAACAGTAATATCCCATTTTTTAGCTTGAGATTAAGTTTGAGGATAGACGTTTTTATTTTTTTATAAATCATTTTTTTTCACCTTTTAGTTGTGTATATTTTTAAAGAATAAATAATAAATGGAATTTGAAGGCGCTGAGGTATTAATAATTCAAAATATTATATTTAGAACCTATTCATAAACGAAGAAGTAGAAAGTGTTGTTAAAAATGTATATAATTTAATTGATTATTGTATTTTTAGTGTATTCAAACTTCCCTCAAAGGATGTATCTACTCAAGTTCAAAAATCACATTATGGTCAGAAGCAGTAATATCAGGAGTACTAAAGGGATTGCTTAATTTAAATAAACCATTCAAATATGGAGTAATATGCACAATTCAGCAACGAACAGGAGCTGGATTAACAACAGCAGCAGCTTGTTATTGGGATATATCAAAAGATGGTATGTGTAAAGTACCATGGGAAAATGAAACAATTTTATGTATTGTGACTGTTTATGGTGTTGCAATTAAGCCAACTGGTCCTGAAGTTCCTGATTCATAGATATTAACTTGTCTTTATTTTTTAAATTATTCATATTATTATTATACATATGTTTTTTTGTTTTTAATATTAAAAATCCCCCAAAACAATAAATACTAATAATGTCCACAAATCCCATAGTAATTTATTCATTCAGTACTTACAATTTTAATTGATGAGGATATTGACCTACTGATAAACCGAAACGAGCACGTAAGTATTGCTATTTGAAAATTAATAACTAATTTATGATTTATACTTTTAATAATGGAGTTTTTTCTACCTTAGCAAGTACAACTTTGTCAACTTCAGTTTGAGCTGCTTTTCTTTCATCAGCAATTGTTGGTTTCTATAAATATTAAAAAAATAATAATTGATTAACAATACAGCTGGAGTTTGAGCGAAGAATGCATCTTTATTTTTTCTAGCAGCAGTTACAGCTTTTGTGAAGAATTCGTCATCATATTTATCGAGGTTCAATCCACTAATATCTACTTTTGTTGATGTAGCCATTACGTAAGCTTGATTTACTCTTCTGAGTGGAACACCGTTTACTTTATATGGTCCAGTGATTAATAAAAGACCACTCTTTAATTGTTTTAAGAAAACAACTCTCTTTCCCTTAAATCTACCTGATACAAGAATTACAACTGTTCCTGGTGTGATGCTTGATCGGAGTTTTGCTGGCTTTGGTTTAAAGAATCTCTTCTTTGGCTTACTTTCGTCGTAAGCTGGATAGTATTTGCTAGGAGCTGCAGCAGTAGCGGACATTATTCTATGATCACTATAATAATAATATGATATTAAAATATATTATAAGTAAGAATAAGCATAAAATGAGCGATTTAATCATAAGTCATGTGAACAATGAATAAAAAAATACATCAGGATATGCTCTGACACATTTTTTAAATATAAAAGAGTTGTATAGAGTTAGAAAAGTAATAAATTACTTACCTAGTGGATTAAAGAAATTTATAAAAAGAGCTATTCAAATTAAATAGCATTTGGTAGGGGGTAATGCTACTATTTCTCGCTCCGAAAAAATTCTTGATAATTATGACATTATTTTAACTGTACGGTTTTCATTGTAAGCAAACATCAAAATGGTATAAATTCTGAGCTTATAATATATAATTTATAATATAAAAATATCTATGATACTTTTACCACCTATTCCCATTATATTTTGGATTTATTATATTTATATTAATAATTAGGTTAACATTCCAAAAGAAAGAAGAACATTCTGTAATGCTAAATGTAAAAAACATACCATGCATAAGGTAACACAATACAAAGCTGGTAAAGCTAAATTAACACCACAAGGTATTAATGTCTTGATTATTAAATAGGTAAGAGACGTTACGATGCTAAACAAAAGGGTTTTGGTGGTCAAACAAAACCTATTTTCCACAAGAAGGTATTTTTTGAAGAAATAATGTAATTTTTATTTATAAATAGGCAAAGACAACCAAGAAGATTGTTCTTCGTTTAGAATGTAAAATCTGCAAGCATCGTATGCAGTTAGCACTTAAACGTTGTAAACATTTTGAATTAGGAGCTAAGAAGGCTGAAGCTAAATATTAGGCGTTTTAATAAAGAAGATGTTTGCTATTTTATGATTGTGTTTTATTGAGTATTTGATTTTCAAAACAACAATAATTAAAATCAATTTAGGAAATAATTCTTTATCCTTCATTACAGCCAGTACATCCACATCTTTTACAACCTTTTGAAACATCTTTAATTCTCAAATTCCTTGGTACTTGACAAGCACAAGTAGTATGAACATTCGATTTAGAACATTTCTCACAACATCCCTAAAATTATCATTGTAAATATAAATATAATAATAATACTTTCAACATTCTATTAATATGAGGTCTATCATCACGTGGATCTTTACCATATCGATCAAAACTTCTACTTGGACTTTTATAACGATGATGAGTATCATTATAATGATTATTATTATTATTTATATTACTGTTATTATATCGATCATCTCTTGGATCTAGATACACTCGGTTGTTATTAATATTTCGTATTATGGGAGATCTACTACGAGATCTACTTCTATAACGTCTTATATTATTATCTTCATAATGATTATTATTATATCTATCATTATATCTCCTATTATTTTCATATCTATCATATCTGTCATATCTATACATATAATATTTAAATAATAATAAAACCTGTCAAAACTCCTGCTTCTGCTTCTACTTCTACTTCTTTTTCTATAATAATTATATTTATCATGTCTATCATCTCGAATATCTGTTCTTCGATATTTCTTATTTAAAATGTGATCCCAGGGATGACAACCATGACAACCACATACATGACAGCCCTCAGGAGCTAATTATATATATAAAGAGATAAAAAAAGGAAATGGATAATATTTTATGAGGATAAAAAAAGATTAAAAAATACCTAACATTTTTCTACGTTTGATAGAAGGAATTACACAAGCACAGTCATGATATTCACCATTACTTAGACATTTTATACAACAACGATAATCTTGTTTATAATAGGGATCTACAATAAATAACTCCATAATAAACTACCTTTTTCAGGATCATGAGTATCAAGCTAATATTTAGGATATAAAAAAATTAATAAATACTCCTCGGATGCTATTTATATTATATTATCATATGGAAGTAGTTATATAGGAATTTATTAACGATAGATAAAAAGATATGGATAAATTTGAGGATACAAAAGGATAGAATATTAATAATACTCTCTGGATCTGGACATTTTCAAAATAATTAGGAATTGGGGAATAATTTATTCAACGAAAAAAATCAAAACGAATATAATTTTAAAAATAAAAAATAACTTAATTAAAACTATCTCAAATAAATCTATTAAATTAAACAGGTTTTAAATAACACATATTACTGTTGTTTGGCAGTTCTATTCTTTGTAGTGTTTTGCATTGATATTAATTTCTCATAATTCTGATTCTTTGTATTAGCAATCAACAACGACTTTTCTAATTCTTTAACCTTTGAATTCAAACTTGGATCTAATTTCTTCATCTCAGTTTTAGGTATAGAAAATGATGTTTTTATTCCATTCTTTTCAAGTAATTCATTCATTTCTTTAATCTGTTTTCTTTGGTTTAATATTGTTCTAGACCAATCGTTATTTTCTAATAAACATAATTCATCGATTAATTCGTCTTTATTTTTATCTTTCAATCTTTCAACTATTTCATTTTGTCTTCTATTTAATAGTAATTTTCTAGTTTCTTCTTTGTTCGTATTTGTAGTAACAGTTGGTTTTGATAATCTAATTAATAATAATAAGATAATATATACGATAATGCATTGGCTTGATTCCTGTTTGTATTATTATTATTATTATCTGTTGTTGTAGAAACAACAGGTGGAGGAAGTGATTCATCTCCTGTAAGTGTTGGAATAGTAAAAGAACTCAATATTTCAGGTGGATTATTACTCTTTTTATTGTTCTTCTGTTTGGATTTCTTTGATTTCTTTGTAGATGAGCTTTCTCTAAAGAAATCATCATAATTTGGAGGAGGTGGTAATGATTCATCACTATAATAAATACATAATAATAATGATAATAATAATGATAATAATAAATAATATATATATATATACCCTCCTGTAGGAATAGCAAACTGATTAAATGAAGATGATGATGGTGGAGGTAATGATTCATCTCCTCCTGTTGGTATATTAAATTGATTGAATAGCTGTGGTGGTGGTTCTTCTTCTTCTTCTTTATTCTCTTTACTGTTATTCTTTTGTCTCATTTTAGTTAATTCATTCATTCAGTGTTTTGATTTGTTGTTTTAATGTGTTTATTTCTGTAAATTGTTCTTTAATTTTGTCTTCTTTTTGTGGATAATTCTTTGTTTAATTCTATTAGTATCTTTGTATCATCATTATTTTCACTTTTTTCTTTTAATTGACTAAAATTTAATCAATAAAATATTATATATACTTTTGTAGATTTTCTATCATTTTATCCTTTTCTTCTATTTGTATATTGAACTGATTATTGTCTTCATTCAATTTTTCTATTTTCTTTGACATTTCATTCATACTGTTTTCTTTTTCATTTAATTCATTATTATCATTTTCTATTTTGCTGTTTAATTCGTTTATTTGTATTTCTTTCTTTTGTAATTCCTCTTGAATCTCTTTTATACTATTGATCTGTGCTTTGTAACGACTCTATTTTTATATTTAACTCACTAATGGTCTTATCTTTTTCTATTAATTCTTCATTTAAATGTAATATATTTTCATTCAATTCTTTTACTTTATTTTCTGATTCTTCTTTTAGTTTTGCTATTTCATTTGTTTTACTGTTATTCATTTCTTCTATTTCATTTTCTAACAAGTTTATTTTTTCATTTAATTGTTTTATTGTTTCATCTTTATTATAAATATCACTATAATACAATATATATATATATATATATATATCATTATCTATATACTCTAATAATCCTTTATTTTGATCATTCAATTCATTTATTCTTTCTTTCATCTCTTTATTATAATTATCAGAATCTTGTTTAAGTTGTTCTTTCTCAATATTACTATATTAATAATAATATATAAATATATACAATTGTTCTATTTTGTTACTCATTTCACTCAACTCTTTCATTATCATATCAATTTTACTCTCTTTTTCTTTCTCTTCTTCTTTTTCTTTCTCTTTCTTTTCTTTCTCATTCAACTTTTCTTCTTCTTCTTCTTCTTCTTCTTCATTACTATATATATATATATATATATATAAAGAAATAATATTAATAATATACGGCAAAATATGATTGGCTAATTCATCAACATTTTCTTTTATATCATTCACCATATTCTTTAAAGATAATAATTCACTATCATATTCTACTTGTTTATGTGGACCTCTTTTATATACAGGAACTACATCTTTATTTTCATCTTTATTATAATCAAAGGCTGTGGGTATAAAATATTCATCTGATTCTGATGGATTAAATGTATAATCTTCAACACCTAAGATTCTTTCAATATCTTTAATTCTATTCATTAAGTTGTTATGAGATGGACTTAGGTTTTCGGGTGATTAATTTCTTTTTTAAATCGTTCAATTCTTTGTTAAGCTTTTTTAATTCGTTTATATCAATATTATTAGCTTTATTCTATATATATATATATAATTTATCAAAAATTATACCGTTTCATTTGTTTCTTTTTTATTTCTTGATTTACTTCTACTGCTACTTCTTCTCCTTGAATTATTATTATTTTCATCATTATCACTATTGTCATTATTATTCAACGGTTCGTCTAAACTATCAACAAACGACTATATTTTTAATAATAAAAGATATTATACAAATTTCTTTGAATGAAGTGATTTTACTCCTGCTGCTTTATCATTTGTATTGTCTTTTTTTACATCAACTGATTCTCCAGCTTCTTCTTTTATTTTATAAAACTTGTCCAATGGTGGGAAGATGAATATGTAGGTTGTTTTATCATATCCAAAACGAATCAAGTCTTTTTCATCCAAAGCACATTCTGTATCATGTATATATTCACTATTTACAAATGTCCCATTTTTAGTGTTTAAATCTCTTAATATAGCCTAGAAATAACAATTGTAAGTCATACTTCTTTTCTAGATTTCGATATATGTAAAACCGCATGTTTTTGAGATATAGAAGCAGATGATGTAATAACCTATATCATTAATAAACTATAGAAGAAATACAATATCACACTCTGAATTTCTCCCAATAAGTGAGTCATATGAGTCTATTTCGTAAATGCAATTCGTTGCACATAAATAAGCGATTGGATCAGACATCTAAAGTCTTTAAAATTGAAATAGAAAGTTTGAAAAAACAGAAAGCTTGGCCTATGTTTGTCCTCAAAGACAAGCTTATTTCTACAGTTTGACTTATAACATTTTTAAAAAAGGAGGGTTAATATGGAAGAAGAAGATAGTATATTTGAATGTCTCATTCTCTAGATAATACTCTTACCGAGCAGCAGAGGAAAGAATATACAAGAATAATTAAAAGAGGAACAAAGTTACAGAATGAAGAAAATTTTAAAGAAGCCATCTTGTATTTTAAGAAAGCACTAGAGATGAAGGTATTTACTCAATTAATCTATTTTTTTAGCCAAAATATGACAAATTAAGGAAGAAAATACGTTTTTTAAATGCTCAAATGTATTTTGTGTATTTACTATTCATGTAGAAAGAAGCAAGAAAAGGAAAATCAAGCCAATATGAATATAGAAGAAGAATCCTTCGAAGATTTAGTATAACTATTAGATGTTTAATCCGCATAGTCTGACACAGAAGAGAAGAAAACTAAACGAAAAGCTCAAGATGAAGAAAATGAATTCACACCACCTCGATCAGTATATATTATAAATAATAAAAATTTCATTTTAACATAGAGAAATAATTACACTTATTATAATTCACCGTCTACTACCACTACTAATGATGATACAACCGTATGAATATATATATATATTATAATATTAATAAATATAGAGAGATGAAGAAGAAGATGATGATGAAATGAAAGATTTCATAGTGGGAGATAGTGTAATAGAATATGAAGATGATGATGATGCTGTAGAAGAAGAAAAAAAACATATAAAAGAAATAAAACTACCACCACCACAACAACAACAGAAAAATAATAGTAACGAAAAAAGAGAATTTACAATGGATGAAAAGAGTCAATTTATTGATTATTATAAAAAAGCTAAAGAATGTGAAGAAGGTGGTGATTTCTTACTTGCAAGGGAATATTATGAAAAAGCACTTATAATCAAACCGTGGAGTGAAAAAGTGGAACAAAAACTATTGATTTTAAGAAATATCGATAGAAATGAAGTTGATAAAGATGGTTATGTATTTAATCCAATTAAAAGGATATATCAATATCAACAATTGAAATTACCAGAAAAACTGTATAATGATTTACATACTTATCAAAGATATGGGGTTTTATGGTTATACGAAAATTATATGAAAAAACAGGGTGCAATTTTGGCTGATGAAATGGGTTTAGGAAAAACAATTCAAATTGCAGCTTTGTTGAATTGTTTATATCATGAGGATTTGTGTAGTTATACAGTCATTGTTTGTCCTTTATCTGTGTATATTCAATGGATTAATGAATTGAAGAAATGGGCTCCAAGTATTTATACATATATATAATCTATTCTTTCCATTTTTCTATTTTTTCTTATTTTAATATTTATATTTTGTATAGAAATTCCTCGTATTTGTTACAGAGGTGATGTTAAAAAACGTCATTCCTTAATAGAATCATTAGATCCATCAGATCATGGAATTATCTTAACAACATATCAAACATTATCAGCCGATTATGAATTTTTCAATGATAGTGATATAAAGATCAATTTATTGATATTAGATGAAGGACATTTAATTAAAGATTATACCAGCCAAAGAAGCACCAATTTAAGAAAAATCAATTGCGATGTTCGATTTCTATTAACAGGAACTCCCTTACAAAACTATTTGAAAGAATTATGGAGTCTAATGAAATTCATATCTCCTAATACATTTCCAGAAAAAGACATTTTCAAAAAATTATTTGAAATTCCTATCACTAGAGCTGAAGATAAAACTGCTACAGAAAGAGCAAGATTGAGAGGTAAAGAAGCAAATGAAAGATTAAATCAATTGATACAACCATTTATATTGAGAAGAACAAAAGGTGAAACGTTAAATGATAGAAATAATAATAATAATAATGAAGATGATGAAGGAAATGGCAATAATAATAATAATGAAAATATGAATGAAGATAATGAAATAGAGAATGATAACATTGAAATAAACCATGCTGATTCAACTGCTTCAATCTCCAAAAAGACTGAATTTATCTTATGGATTAAACTCACCGATTATCAAAAGAACAATTATAAAAACTTATTACAAAGTGATATGGTAAAAAGACTACTATCAGAACATAAACAATTAGCAGTTATCACAATGTTAAGAAAAATATGTAATCATACACTCACAATGGGTGAAAAATCAATTCAAAGTTTAGGATTAGAAAATATCTTATATCCACAGCAAGAGAATGAAAAATGGAGTGAATATGTTGATAGAATAGGTGAACAACATTTGGATTATTTATACGAAGGAAGTGGTAAAATGATTTTGTTAATGAAATTATTACATAAATTAAATCAAGATAATCATCGATGTTTAATATTTTGTAGCAGTGTAAAATTATTAGATATTATTTCATTCTTATTGATACATGAAAGAGTTAATCATTGTAGATTAGATGGTTCAATAACATCAGTTGAAGATAGACAGGATATTATGGATAAGTTTAATAAAAGTGATTATTTTAAATGTTGTTTATTATCAACAACCTGTGGTGGAGTTGGTTTGAATCTCACTGGAGCAGATCGTGTCATTCTATATGATCCTTCTTGGAATCCTACTCAAGATGATCAAGCCTTGAGTCGAGCTTACAGAATTGGTCAAACCAAAGATGTGATTGTTTACCGGTTTATAACAGTAGGAACAGTCGAAGAGAAGATGTTTGCTAAACAAGTATTTAAAGGTGGATTAATCAATACAGTAGTAAAAGTGAAATATGCTTCAAAATACTTTAACCAAGATGAAACTCGAAGATTATTTGAATATTATGATGATGATTCAGTTTGTAAGGTTTGTGAAGATTTGACACAATTACATGGTTCAATATGGGATCATTATAAAGGGAATTATATGATATTAAAAGATTTGAAAGAATTAATGACTTTCAATATAGCTGGAATAAGTGAACATGATTTATTATTCAGTAAAAAGTTAGAAAAAGGTGAAAATAGTGAAGATATAGATGATGAAGAAGATGAAATGGCAAAGAGAATAAGGCAACTAGTTGGAGATAATATAGAAGAAAGTGGAAATGATAATGTTTATAACTTTAGAACTACCAGAAGTATACCATCTGAAGAAGAAAGAGAAAGAAGAAGAAAGAATAGTAACAGTCGATTCAAGAGTAGTGCATTTGTGGTTATAGATGATGATGGTAATGATTTTAGTGGAATAAATAAAATATTAAGAAAAAGTAATAATGAAAATAATAATAATAAAGAAGAAGTTATTGTTGAATTAAGTGATTCAGATAAAGAAGAAAATGAAAGTGAAGATAGTGATATAGAAATAATTGATAATCATATCACTCCTTTAAATAATAATAATACACGAAGAACAACAGTAATTTCTAATAGAAATAATAATAGACCATCAATCCAGCAAACACCTCCACCTTTTTCTTTGAATAATAATAATAATAATAATAATTCTATTTCTCCTTCTCCTATTCCACCACCTACTATTCGTAAAAAGATTTCATTATCTACTGATGATGGTGATAGTAGTGAATTTGTAGATTTATCAGAAATAGAAGCTGATGAATCAATACATAATAAATACTTGAATATTGAGAGTAAAGAAAGTAATAATAATAATAATAATAATGTAAATGATAGTGATTCTTTCCATACAGTAATTTCATCACATTCTTTAGAAGAAAACAATAATAATAGTGTTAGTAACAATAACAGTGGTATAAATATAAATGAAAAGAGTAAAGAATCAATGGAATTAGATGATTCTACAATCTTAGATGAAGATTTAGCAAATGGTGAGATTGAACCACTAAATTTAGATGAAGAAATTTTACCATTAATAGAACCAAAACATCCTCCACAATCACCAATAAAAGATGATAGTATAATAAAAAGAAAAGAAGAAAAAGAAGAAAAAGTGGAAGAAGAAATGGAATTAGATGAATCACCAATTCCTGATGAAAATATTGAAATAGAAGAACAACCACAACAACAGAATGGTAATAGTAATGCAATGGAAGAATCAATGATAGATAATAATGAAGATAGTAATGTTAAAAATGATCAATTTGATAGTTATTCGCCTATAATGATAGATGAATATGATGGTATTAATGGAGATGTTTATGATTTAGAAGATGTATATGGATCAGTAGTAGAGAATAATGGAAATATAAAAGATGAAGTTAAAAAAGAACAAGAGAATTTAATAAAAGAAGAAAATAGTGTAAAAGAAGAAGAAAATAAAGTAAAAAGTGAAGAAGTTTCATATAATGAAAGTGACTCAGAAATTGTATGTGAAGTGCACAGAGAAAATGGTTTGAAAAAGAAAATAGTTGTTACACATTGTAGATGTTTTATTGATGAAAATAAGATGAAAGAATATAATGATTTAATAAAATTAGGTAAAGAAAAAGAAGATGAAATAAATATGTGTGATGATGAAAATGATTTAAAGAAGATTGTATTGGAAATACTATATATATACTTAAAAGCATTGGATATTTGTGATGATGATATATCTATTCATTCAACAGTTAAATTGTTAAAAGGGGTAGTTAAATTATAAATATATCTTCTATAAATTCTGGATTTTATTTTATTTTTATTGGAAAATGAGAAAAAAGAAAAATACATATTATATTATTAAAATAAATTTTCATATCTTCTCTTCAAATCTTTCAAAGGTTGTGGAATAAATCTCAATCTCTTCATCATATAATTCTCTAATATTCCTAGCTGTCCTCTCATATCGTTCAATATCCTTTGATAATAAATAACTCTTTTATTTGCTTCTTCTGTAGTTACATGTAATTCATCCACTTCTTTTGATAATGTTTCTATTTTTTCATTCTTTTCTTCTTTCTCTTTATCCCATACAACTTGGGCTTCATTCCATTTCACTATTTGTTCATTTAATTCTGTGTTCTTTTGAATAACTTCTTCATTACTTTGGTTCTTTTCATGAACTTGATTTCTTAAATCTTCACATACTCCTTGAAAACTGATATATAATTGTCTTGCCAAATTGTCCACTTCTTCAAGCGTACAGTTTGGTGGAATAATTGATTCATGATCTTTTCCACTACATCATAATATTAATTAATAATATTATATATACTCTTCTGGTGGAAATGTTAATTTATGAACATCATTTATATATTTGAAAAACACATCTTCCAATCTTTCTCTTCTTTCACATTCTAGTTTTATTTCTGCTGTTCTTTTTTCTAACCATTTTTCTAATACTACTTTCATTGTTATTAATGAAATTTTAATTATTTATGTGATTTAAAAAAGGATATTATATTTTTCATTAATTTATTTATTTCTCTTTCTTTTTCTTCCACTAAATCACATTTATCATGTAGTTCTCTTTCTAATTGAACTTTTTTCTTTGTTAATTTTGTATTAGATTCTATTATAAAAATCATTTAGTGATATATACTTAGTTTTGCTAATGTTTTGTTACATTTTTCTATTTTTGATATTAGTTTTTTGTATTCTGCTCTTGCAGAGAAGCTCTTTGGCGCAAAACAATTTTTACACACTGGAGGATAACCATTTGTTAAATTATCTAATTTGTCTTGCATTGAACGAATCTCTCTCTATTTTATGATATTACAATTTAAGCATAAATTATACTTGAGATTTTTCCAAACTCATTTTACTCTGAATTAAGAGATTTTTAAGCTGAGTGTTTTCATTTTCTAAAGCAGCATTTTTCTTTAACTACAAAGATCAATTTCATGATAATATACTTCAATCGCATGCAACCTTTTATAATCAGCCATAATACAAATTTGAAAATTCAAAAAACTCAAACAGTTTGACAATTAAGAAGAGTATTTTGAAGAAATGGCTCAGAATTTTGATGTGAAAGAAAATGAATTTGAAAACCATATCAATGCCCAAGTATATCTCATAATATGATTGAATAATAGGAAGAAATGTTTGATACAACGATTCCGGATAGTTCTAGTGATGAAGAAGAGTCAGGAAGAAAATATTCAAAAAAGCATGAAAGTACAATGTCTTTGAATACAAACAATAATGTTGTGTATTTTTAATCGTTCTATGAGTTTATAGTTATGGAGTACCATCTGTAGTGAATTTTTATAATTGGGAGAAAGAAAAAAATCCAGTAAAAACATTGATAATCAAAAACTCAGGATCAATCTGTGAAGAAGTGATATTAAGAGGTCCAATAACCAATAGATTTACTCTAACTCCAGAGTTCAAAATACACCCATATACATTACAACCAACAGAACAAATATCATTTAAAATACATTTTCAATTAGACTCAAAAGATCCAAATTCAATACTATATGAAAATTTTAGAGATAAAATAATGGGATTTACTAAGTACTACACATTCACAATACCTATAAATGCATATAAAGTAGGAAGAGAAGGTGATGATATTTCATTCACACCAGCAATTGATACTTTGATTATAAAACCACCAGACCGATCATTATTCTCTATAGCAAGACCTAAAACGTATTAAAATCCATTATTTCCTATTAATTCTATAGATCGATGAGTAGACCTCAAACATCCTCAGTAAATAGTGATTTGATATATAATCCACGATCTGATCCAGTCACAAATGATTCTTCATCCAGTTCAGCTGATCCCCCTGAGATATTGACATTAGATCACCTTCCAGAGCCAAATAAGGCTTCTAATACATCAGAATTTATGTTTCCTGATGAGAATATCAATCCAAGAGATTATATATCAATGTTGAAGGATAAACATAAGAGAGATAACAAAGATATTTATAAAGTAGAAGAAAAAGTCAAAAAAGATGATAAATAAGATTTAAGTTAGGTAAATAATTATTTTATTTGTAAAGTAATTTTCTATTTCTATCTATTATGTTATTATTATCTGAAGATTTTGATTCACTCACATGTGAAGGTAATTTTTCATTTGTTTTACTTTCACTATTCTTAGATTCTTCGATATGAATTGGTCTTTTAATAATTTCTTTATTCGACTTATTTTCTCCTTCATCTTTGTTAAATTTGCTTTCTTCTTTATTAGTCTTACTCTCTCCTTTATTGGATTTACTTTCCTCCACTTTATCTCTATTATTACTCTTTGATTCTTCAATATAAAATGTTTTTCTAACAAATTCTTTATTACTTTTACTTTCTTCTTTATATCTATCTGTTTTACTCTCCTCCTTCTTATTGGATTTACTTTCTTCTTTGTTTGTTTTTGATTCTTCATTATTCCTTTTACTTTCAGACAATGCTTCTTTTCTTTTCATATCAATTTTACTTTCTTCCATTCTATCATTATTATTATCTCTTCTTCTATCTTCTTTACTTTCATTTTCATCTATTTTACTTTCATTGAAATTGTTATGATTATTGGGATTTATCATTATTTCACCGTTATATGGAGTTGGTTGATATTCTTCATTTATATTATTTTCTGCTTCTTTCATTTCACTCAATTTCACATTATATGGTTCATTAATCTTTGATTCATTATTAGATGGATCAAAATGAGAAATTATGGTAGAGATGGGTATTTCTTCAAACGACCTTAGGCACAATTGTGAAGATATTGATGGATCAAAATGAGCTTCATTTGAATCTACTACAAACAAAGCATTCAAAAATTTAGCGTAATGTACAGTGTTAGGTCTAAGAATGTACTTAAATCTAAACATTAATTGCCTTAGTTCTCCTTCTGTAATTGGAAAATCTAGATATTGAGCAACTTTTCTAAAATCACCATATGACAAAAATTTACAACCTAAAGGATCATATTGGTTAAAAACAGCGGATATATCTACACCAACCTTAATGAGGTAATTTAGTCTATTTCTAACTTTATTTATTCTATACAAATATAAAAAATCAGGAAATACACAACATCCATAAAATAAACAGAAAAAGTAAATTTCTTCTGGAATTTACAACTGTCATGTCTATATAAGTAATTTGTGTCATTTCATATATCTCACCAAACTAATCGAATTCGATCATCCTTTTGTTATGTCAATCTTTTAATTACTTATTTATAATCGAATATGCCGAATAAAGCTCAAACATTCATTCATGGCAATAATGAAGGCGCGAAACGTTTTATAAAACCTACTATTCAGATGATGAAGAAGCAACCATTTAATAGTGCGATACGAGGTTCAAAGCCTTCAAACAAGGTTCTATTACGAATGAAGAATAAGGTGATCCAGCGTCAAATCCAAGCAATTAAAGAGAAATCTCAATACACTACTCCCACAAAGAAACCATCACCGGTATCAGTAATCACATCTCCAGATACTCCGTTAAAAGAGTATTTATCCCCTGATGAAATAGATGAACCAATCACTAGAGAGATGATATTAACATATTTGTACAATGTCCTCTTCCCAGGCTCAATGAATGAACTTACAAATGAAGCTTTGCATAAAGATGAAATAAAAGAAATATTCTATATTTTAAGTTATTCATTTGAATATTTCTACGATTGGAATGATTTAACAATAGATACATGTATAAATGAATTTATAAATAATCGTTTTATATTGAGAATACTGAGTGATATGAAATTTGAAACATCAATCGATTTATCTCCAAGGTTGAAGGTGCTTATAGCTATAGACAAACATATAGAGAATATGAGAATAACATTATTGAATAATTTCTACTTAATAACGTTGGATTATGTGGAACAATCTTACAACAATGAAACTATTCAAAATGAATATGAAGGAAACGGCTATCAAAACGGATCGTTTTTATTATACATTGGATTATTCAGATATTATGTAAATATCATTCGTCAGGAGATAGAAAACGAAGAAACTAAAATGATAAGACAAAATAATGATAATAGTCCTAACAACAACAATAATAATAATGTATATATCAAACCAGTAGTTCCAATTATCAATGACATTTATAAGGACTATATCATGTTATTATTACGTCAATCCTATATATTCTTAAAGGGATACAATATAATAATTAATAATTATAATATCTTCATTGATTCTATCAGAACTTTATGCAGAATACATCCATTTATTACACCTCGATTTTTAATGAAAATATACGATTATTGGCCTGTTTGGAATACACAGAAGGAACATTGCTTTATTGAAATATTGACATCTATTTTAACTATTTATTCTCGTCCTGTCACTTACCATGAACATTATCGAAATTCATTTAATAAAATATTTTATAAGATATCTATGGTTATTAAAGGTAATCATATTATTAATATATTACAATCGTTCAAATTATTGGATAATATTTTTATCCAATCAAATTGTTTGGAGGAAAATTGTGAAATTTGTGAAATGTTGAGAGAATCTTTATGTTTAGCGACAGATCATTGGGAACCGACAATTAGAAATAAAGCAACTGAATTGTTCAACAGATTCTTGGATTTGGCTTGATGAAAAGGAATTATGTCCAAAATCCACTCTTTTTTATATTATTATTTTTCTACACACACATACTATAATTAAAAAAGAATATTTATGTTTATAAAATACATATTTCTGTTTAAATTGTTGATTATTGATTAAAAAACAATTTTATAAAAATAATAAAACAATGTTTAAGAAAACAATTTATTGCATATTATTAGCAATACCAACAACACCAGCAACCACTCCATTTCCTGCATTTCCATTAATTAATGATAATTCGTGTCCTCCTTTGCCTAAATCATCCTCACCAGCATGAATTACTAAAGAACGACCAATTATAGAATATGGTCCTATCAATTTTACTAATTTGTCTTCTATATGAATTTGAGCATATCCATCAGCTCCAACTTCAATATTGCCTAAAGAACCTACATGTCTGTCTTCATCTTCTGGTGCTCCATGCTGTTTACCAAATGGATTGTAATGTCCTCCTATTTAAAAACATATAATTCAATTAAAAAAATACCAACACTTTGAAATCCGGCACTAAGATCACCAAATATATTAACACTAAGTCCATGTTTGCCTGGTGTTAATCCACCACATGTACCGTCAATAATTGTGGGATGATCTTCACTTATCTAAGATAATTGATAGAAATCCAAATACTTGTGTGAGATAGACTGTACCTTCTATTTTATCACCTTTAAATACGCAAACGGCTTTTGCCATTATAAAAATTCAACGAAATTGAAAAATGAGTGCTTGAGATAATCAAACTTGTTTTCATACACCACATTTGTTAAAATTCTTTTATATCACATCACAAACACAAATAAATGTTTTATTAATAATTTAAAAATAACCATATCTACCTCTTCTCTTTGTTCTTCTAATAGGCTTTCGTTTATTATAATTAGATGAATTTTTATCAGGAAGAGTTACATTCTCATAATCTGATATTAACGATGTAGAAGGACAGATCTTTAACAATTTCTTTACTTCTATTGCTGGAGGCTTTACACGTTGCTATTAATAAAAAAACAATGATAGAATTTTATATACAGCTCTTTTCTTCTTTCTTTCTTCAGACCCTTGCAAATAATCCAACATTGATGATGGTTTGGGAAGATCATTGGATACAGTCTCAGTATTATGTGTTGGTATAATTATTCGTCTATCTTTATTACGATTTATTTGATCATCTCTCAGTTTACAGAATTCTTTATATCCAGATGATTCTTCTATTGAACAATGATTTGGTAGTGCAGGTGGTGGTGGTATATTTGGATCTTCAGCAAAGTGAGGAAAAGTGAGGATTATTGAAGGTTCTTTTTCATTTTCTTCTATTTATAATATAATAATTATTAAATAAATTGTGATACCTTTCGTTAGTTTGATATCTGAGATTTCATTTATAAAGCTTTCAACTTTTGTATCATCACAAAGTATATATGCTCTTCCAAATGTTGTTTCATATGTAACTTGACTATTTTATATTTAAACAATTACTAACTATACTTTATTGTTCCTTGCGAAAAGTAATCTAATTTACAGCTATATTTCTCCAATACTGGTGTTATAGCTTCCACATACTCATTTTCACTTAAACTATATGGTAATTTTCTATGAGCAAGCCTTAATTGCACCATAAAAAAGAAAAATAATAATTTGAGAAATAAATATCTGATCTTGAATCAAAAACGAATAATTATTCAAAATAATTTTTCAATAAAATGATGTATAGCACGACACTCACGGTAATTGCTATAATTACAATATCTGCATTGACTGTCTTATTTCTTTCAATATCTCCTGGTACTTTCATAACACCATATAACTACGATGTGCTAGTTGTAGGTGCAGGAATGTCAGGTGCTGTTGTGGCTGATGTATTGTCATCTAAAGGATATAAGGTATTAGTTATAGATAAAAGAGATCATGTAGCTGGAAATTGTTATGATTTTGAGAATGAACATGGTATATTGATTCATAAGTATGGTCCACATATTTTCCATACAAATGATGCAGATGTATGGAATTATATCACCAGTAAATCAAAGTGGAGACATTATGTCCATTTTGTGATGGCTTATGTGAATGGCACACCAGTCCCTTTCCCAGTAAATCGTGTAACATTAAACATGTTATTCAAAACAGACTTAAAAACAGAAGAAGATGTTGAAAACTTCTTAAAAGAAGAAAGTAAAGAATATGCAAATATTGAAGTAACAAATAGTGAAGAATTAATCTTAAAAACATTTGGTAAAAGAGTATACCAAGCTTTATATGAAAATTATAATAAAAAGATGTGGAAAATGCCAGCTTCTAAATTAGCAGCAGCTGTATCAGCAAGAATTCCTTGGAGAAAAACAATTATTAATAGATACTTTGATGATCGATTCCAAGCTATGCCTGATAAATCATACACAGAGTTCGTACAAAAATTATTGTACCACGATAATATTACCGTTATAACAAACATGCCAATGGAAAAATTAGACAGTCGTTATACATTTAAGAAAGTTTATTATACTGGTTTAATTGATGGTTTATGTGATTTTTCATTAGGTCAATTACCATATTTGAGTGTAAATATTACATGGGAGACAGTTCAAGATCCGTTGAAAGTGTTACCAGCACCTGTAGTGAATTATCCAAATGATAATACCTATCATAGAGTGTTTGAAGCAAAATGGATTAATCCAACTTTTTCAAATTATAGTACTTTAAGTTATGAAACTTCTACATTGACTGGTGAGCCTTATTATGCTATTCCAAACACTACAAATCATAAAATGTATGAAAGATATAAAAATGCGTTTAGTAGTATGAAAAGAATGGTTATATTTGGAAGATTAGGTGATTATAAGTATTATAACATGGATAGTGCTATTGCTAGAGGTTTAGAAATAGGTAGAACTACTTATACTGATATTAATTCATTTGAACCTATTAATATTGATAAATTAAAAAGTGATATTAAAAGTACATGTAGTAGAGGTTAATTAAAGATTTAGTTATTATGATTCTAAGTATATTGCTTTGTATGGGGAAATATTAAGTATTTTTTAAATATTGAAACGACTATATTTTCAAATTCATTGAAGATTTTGATTAAAGAATTAGCTATGAAGGCGATTGTTATTTTTGCTATCTACTTATCTTGTGTATTGGGATGTTACAAGTATTGTAATGGACATGGTAGTTGTGGTCCAAAAGACAAGTGTGAGTGTTATATGGGTTGGGGAGGTGCTGATTGTTCTTTAAGTATGATTTATGTATATAATATTTAAATAGGATCATGTCCATATGGAGAAGCTTTAGTTGATATTCCTTTAGGTGATTTAAATCACGATGGAAGTGTAAACAGTGATTCTGTCAAAACTGAATGGAGACCAAAGTATGGATTGAGTGAGAATTTGAAAGGATATGTAACAAAGAGCAGAGCTCACAGATATGCCGAATGTTCTAACAGTGGAAGTTGTGATAGAACAACCGGTGATTGTGTATGTTATAAGGGATATGAAGGAAGTGCTTGTCAACGTCGTAGTTGTCCTAGTAGTGTAGAAGGAGTAAGTTGTAGTGGAAATGGTGTTTGTATGAGTAGTACAGCTTATGCCAAAGAACAAGGTAGTGCTTATTATGGTTGGGAATTAGATAAATTCTTTACTTGTAAATGTGATGCTGGATATGAAGGTGTAGATTGTAGTTTAAGACAATGTCCAATGGGTTTAGATCCAGTAAAATACTCTGGTTCAACAATGACATATGAATCTAAAGATGATGGTGTTTCTACAACAAAAGATAGTTATTATTTGGAATTAGTATATGATGGAATTTCCTATCCAACTCCAGTAATTCCTTCAATACCAGATATGTGTAAAACTGGTAAATTAGATACAACCTTAGCAAATTCATATCAAGAAGTAATGAAAAGATCACTTCAATCAATTGCTCCATTAACACAAGCATCAGTTAAAATAGAATGTGATACTACCACTCCAACAGATGGTAAAATGAAATTCACAATAACAGTAGAATCATCAGAACCAAAGAAATTCTTATCCTCTACATTAACAGCAAAACCAACAACTGGAAATGATCCATTTGGATTTAAAGCTCATATTTATAAAGGTGGTAAGAGTGATGGTAATGAAGATATAACTAATCCAGATGGTATAACAGAAACTTTATGTGGTGGAAGAGGTTTATGTGATTCAAAGACTGGATTATGTAGTTGTTTCCAAGGATATTACGGATATGCTTGTGAAAACCAAAGAACTATTCAATTGTAAATTATCTAATGAATAATACTAATAATTTTAATAATAAGATCTTTTCCTTTTTATTTATTTTGATGTTGTGTTTGGTTTAATTATACAATAACAGAAAAAAACAAATAAAAAATTAAATAAAAATCTATCCGTTTCGAAAATGAAAAATTGAAGTTTATGAGTGAAATAATATCTTTTGAAAATCAAAATACTCATGAAATATGTAATGTTGTTATAGAAGAATATAATAATGAAGAATTTAGCAGTTATTTGTGGGATTCAAGTTTTCAACTCTCTAACTATATAGTTAATAACAAATCATTATTTTTCGGTAAGAAGATCCTTGAATTAGGAAGTGGAGTAGGTTTATGTGGAATAATGAGCAGTCTATGTGGAAGTTTTGTTTATTTCAGTGATAGAAGTGATGTGAAAGAGATAAAAGAGAAGATATTACATAATTGCGAATTAAATAATGTGAATGAAGAAGATTATGAAATTGTATAAAATCAAATAACTTAAAAATAGATAAATTTAACTTGGAATTTATTTTCAAAAGAAACAGTAGAAAAATTAGTTAATTTGGATTATATTATTGGATCTGATTTGTTTTATGAAAGTCAAAGTATATAACTATGATATATGAAGAAAATAGACAATGATTCATTATTATCAACTGTATATTATCTTTTAAGTAGAAATGCAAAATGTGAATGTTTGTTTGTGATTAGAAATAGAAGATCAATGGATTCACTTGCTGTTTATTGTAATGAATGGAATTTAAAACTACATAGAATGAGTGGTGTTTTATCTGATGAATACTTATATTCGATGATAAAAATAACTTTATAATATTAATTTAACTCTTGATTTATGTTTTGTTGTGTTTTATTTGTTTCTGAAAATATAGTGGTTACGATCTTGAAAGAAACATTTTTTTCTTGATATCTATGATTAGTAAGCATGTTTACGCAGATCTTCCTCCTTTGACTGTTGATGGAGTATGTTATAATGCTATTCATTTGTAGTTATTTCGTTCAGTAGTTGAATCAAAAGCTAACAATGCATTTATTCAATTAGAAGACAGATCTACAATTAGTGTGAAGGATTTTTATAAGAAGTGTAGAAAGTATTTAATTTGCATTACTTGTTATAGATATGGGAGATGTCTTCATGGAATTGGATTAGAAACAGGTGATAATATTTTAATTTGCTCAAATAGCTTCACTATTTCTAAAAAAACAAAATGCAAATAGATTTAAAATTACAGATTTTTATTGGTTACACTTGGAGTTATTTGATTTGTTACACTTAAAGCAATTTGATTGGCTGATTCATTCAAATAGTAATTACTATTATCTAGAGAATTAGCTCTTTTTAAACCTTTGTTATACATCACTTTGAAGTATTAAAATATATATAATATAATATTGGAATATAAATATATTGTAGTTATAAATGATTGTTCAAAAAAGAAAAGCAGTTGATGTTTTACAGTCATCAACATCAAAATTGCTTTGTACTGACGAGAATGTAATTACAAAGTCTGGTGGTTATACCATTTTCAACGAAATGATGAGAAAAGGTGTTTATCACTTCAAATTTGAGATAAATAAATTAGGAAATTATGTGTATTTTGGTTATTGTCATACTGTTAATAATGCTGATGAAGAAGACCCACATATCAAGTTAATGAAGAGTTCATCTGAAATAATTGATGAAAATAATATCAAAATACCAAAAACAATAAAAGGAAAGGATAATACTACATATGAAGTAATTTATGATATGAAACAAATGACAATGTCAATTAGAGAAGGAAATGGTGAATTAATAAAAGTATGCAATATCGATTCTGCAATAATTTACCCATTTGTTAGAATATGTAATGAAAATTCTCAGATTAACTTTATAGGCAAATGGAAGTTACCATTCATTATTCAAAGATATAAATTTACAAAAACAAATGTATCAAATGATGAAGGTGTTTTAAATTATATATTCAAGAAAGAAAAACATAACTTATATAAAGATAAACACAATGATAATATTAGTGATATAATTGACTATGTAGTTTGTAATGAAGTGTTTGAAGGTGATGATACAAGTGAAAATAAAATACTATTAAATGAAATGGAAGAAGGAAAATATGTAGAAATGAAAGAAGGAATATATCATTTCTATTATGAAATGTTAAAAATTGGTGAAGGTATTAGCTTTGGTTATAAAAACACTCCAGTAGTTAGAATATGTAAATCAACCAAACCAGATAGTCAAACTATAGAAGGAAAAATAGGAGAAATATATGAAGTGATTTATGATATGAATGAAAAGATAATGTGGATTAAACAAAATAATGGTGATAAAAGACAAATAGCACAAAACTTACCTAATGCAATAAAACCATATATTATTGTTGGTGGTAATAATTCTTCTGTTAGATTAATAGAATACTACAAAGAAAGAGATAATTACATATTATATGATAATATTGAATTGTGTGATTATGAAGTTAGTCTTGATGGTGGTAAAGTTGTTATAGATGGAATGGATGTTACAATAGGTGATGATGTGATATGCAAAATAAATATACCATATACAATATATGGTATTTATAATTATAAGAGATATTATGTGATTGAATATCTTTCATATTTGCTAAATAACAACCTACCTTATAATTTCACCATTTTAAGTGATTTTATATTATCTATATTTAATTTAAAAGAAGAAGAATATGAATATGTGGATAAGAAAATAAATAAATTAATAGTATTATTGAAATACTTTCATGATGATGCAAACTTACTTGATTCTCCAGATAGTTTTGTAGAAGTAGTGAATAGCTTGAATGTTGATAAAAGTGATGAAAAAAAGAAGTATTTATCATTTTCATCATTAAAATCAATATTTCAGTTTCCCAAATATGCAGTATACTTAAGAGATGGTTATTATGAAATGTTTAAAAATATATGTAAATGTTTATCAGGAAATAAATCGCATGTAGTTGTAACTGGTCAACCAGGTATTGGCAAGACATCTTTTATATATGTGTTGTTATTCTTTATCAAGAATTTATATGAGAAAGAAGAATTGATAAAAGAAATAAAAAGTATTAAAGGAAAACTAAGTGTGTTAGGTTTAACAGATTTGAGTGAATTAGATTATGATAATATAGAACAAAATAAAGTAAAAGAAGAAATTCAAATACTAGAAGGTATAATACATAATGGTAATGAAAAGATGAGTGAATTTATAACAAGCATAATGGAGAAATATCTGCTACTGAAAAATGTTATTGAAGAGGATTATCAAAACAATAGTGAATGTAAAGAATCAGAGGTAAATTCAATGTTTATTGCATATACTAATAATATAATTAGTAGTGTAAAAGATTGTTATAAATTAAATGAAGATCAAATGATTGATGAAAGTAAGTTTAACAATTTTACAATTGCATATAATACAAAAAGAATTCCATTAAATATAGTTGATAATATTAAAAAGTTACTACTAGAAACAAAAGAAAAGATTGATAATCTAACTAGTATTAAAGAATTGTTGATATTATTAACAGAAAATACGAAAGAACTATATACAATTAGAATATATACAGATGAAATAAAAATCGATAATAATGTTTTAGATAATACATGGAGAAAGAGAGATAAAAATTTAAAAGACATTTACATAGTTAAAGGAAAAAGACATGGAACTTCAAATGAAAAGAAAATATATTTATTAAAGGATGGTGTTATTTTTAAAATGAAAATTCAATTAAAGGATATAAATAATTCCATAATTATAGTTGATACATTTAATGAAGAATTCAATAAAAGTAACAAAATCATCTCAATTAGTTCACCTGATCTTGATAATTATAGAAATTATGATGAAGGTAGTAAACAACTATATTTTGATTCCTTAAGTAAAGCAGAAATTAATGAGTGGTTTGAAAACTGTATTAGTTTTGATAAAGGTAATGATTTTGATGTAATATGCGAAAGATATGGATATATACCTCGACAAATATATTACCATTATTTATATAATGAAAACTATGGTAAAGATTATTGGGAATATTATAAGCAATTGATGGAAAGTGTGATAGGTACAATTGGTTATGAAGATTTTAGAAATGCATATAAAGAAAAGAAAAAATTACAGGAAAATGCCTTATCGAATATTATATTAAAATATAATTTACAAAGTACATTTGACAGTGATTTAGGATATAATATATTACAACCAGAAAAAGAATTAATATATATATCCAATTCAGTTAAAAATTATATTGAATGTAAATTCTATCCACCTATGAATGATGATGAATGTGAAATATTGGAACTAAAATATAATGATGGAAGAATTGATAAATATACGAAAAAAATGGCATTAAAGCAAATCATAGCATATAAATTGAGTATTAAAGAAGATTTTTTTAATGATCCAAAATTCAAATTAAATTCTGAAAAAGAATTATCAGCATATTATCCTGAAAATGCATTTAATATAGTTTACTTTATATTGGATGAAAATAATTTCTTTGATTTGATAATTGATGGAGTGTTTATAAAGGTGTTATTAAATGATGGTAATGATGGAAATAGTCTTGATAAAAATGAAATAAATAAATCAATAAAAGTATATATATGCTATTATAATAAAATAGTATTACAGCGGAAATAATAGAATTAAATTTATGTATTGTGTAGTAAAAGGAAATGAATTACCAGAAAGCTATCAAATAGCTGATATTACAAATGGAGAAGAAGAAGAAGAAGGAGGAGAAAGTAGTGAAAAACAATGTAATGATGCTGAAGGAGAAGAAGAAGAAGATGATGAAGATGAAGAAGGAGAAGAAAGTAGTGAAAAACAATGTAATGATGCTGAAGGAGAAGAAGAAGATGATGATGAAGAAGAAGGAGAAGAAAGTAGTGAAAAACAATGTAATGATGCTGAAGGAGAAGAAGAAGAAGATGATGAAGAAGAAGGAGAAGAAAGTAGTGAAAAACAATGTAATGATGCTGAAGGAGAAGAAGAAGAAGATGATGAAGATGAAGAAGGAGAAGAAAGTAGTGAAAAACAATGTAATGATGCTGAAGGAGAAGAAGAAGAAGATGATGAAGAAGAAGGAGAAGAAAGTAGTGAAAAACAATGTAATGATGCTGAAGGAGAAGAAGAAGATGATGATGAAAGAAGAAGATGATGAAGAAGAAGGAGAAGAAAGTAGTGAAAAACAATGTAATGATGCTGAAGGAGAAGAAGAAGAAGATGATGAAGATGAAGAAGGAGAGGATGAGGAGATAAGGAAAAAGGAAAATGACAAAGAGATTGAGAGAAACGAAGAAAAGAGAATAATACAACAACAAGAAGATAGTGAGGATTTTAATGTGTATTTGGATAACCGTATTTATTTAATGAGAAAATGTTTTGATAAGATGTTGGATATTATTAAACTAGATAATTTTACTTTTACATATCAAAGAAATTATTTAATTTTTGGTCATAGTAGAATAGGTAAAACAGTGTTAGGACGTATTCTCACATATAAAATTAGGGAAATGGTCAAAAATACAAACATTAAAGTGATTTTAAAATATAAAAGTAAGCAAGATGAATCAAATAATATTCCATTTGGTAAGAGTATAAGCAGTGATCCATATATTGTTATTGTTGATGGTTTTTCTGTTGGTGAAGATGATTATCCAGATGCAAAAATGATAATAATGTTAGCCAAACCATCTGATAATAATTGTAAAACGTTTCAGAGTAAAAGATACCCACTGATTATGTATATACCTCCATTTACAATGAAAGAAGTGAAGCAATTGATAAAATTAAAAAAGGAGTGTAGTGAGGTGAAAAGCAAAAGAAAATTTACTAGTTACTTAGCTATACAAGATGACTCAAATGATGATGATGAATATTTAAATGATATTAATGATAATATAAATGTCAATGATGATAGCTTAAATATCCAAGATGATTCAAACAATGATATATGCAATAAAATGTTGAATAACTATGAATATTATGGAGGTATTATAGGAAATTATAATAATGATAAGGATGAGATTGATAAACATATACCAAATGTAAATAATAAACTGATTAAGTGACATGATGAAGAGGTATTAAGTAAATCATCTCTATCAAAAGTTGAATATGAAAAAATACTTATATATGAAACAGATGAAAATGATGTTACTAAATCTGATAATCTTAGATTTATATCTAAAACAATTAGAGATTTGGTATATGTAAAATTGTTTACAATTAAAGATAAAGATGTAAAAGAATGATTGGTATAACAGGAAGCTATATGGTATATGTGATAAAAATGTACAAATGAATAGTAGAATAAATTCCGACTGAATGGTAATTTTCAAAATCAGTGATATAGTATAGAAAATGGTAATAAGTTGGAGAATGAAGTTAAGAAATTAAAAGAAAATAAAGATAGTAATATAATTTCATTCATTGACTTAAGTTATAATCCTGTTTTCCCTGATATTGATGCATTAATTGGACCGTTTGGTATTCAAATCACAGTTGCTCAAAATCATGATTATGCACCTGAAATGTCAATGATACTACATAATTTATACAAAATTTATTCAAAAGGATATAAAAGTTATTATAAGAGATTGGATAAAATAATTAAATTTGGTTACTTTATTATAAGTCATAGAAAAAAGGTTTATTATAAGAAAGTATTTGATAGAGATACAGAGTGTTATCCAGAATTTTTTCAGAAATTAACAAAAAATAATTTAGATAATAAAGAAAAGAAAATACTTTATCATGCAGCAAAGTTAAAGAAAGTAATAATAACTATTTCATATAATGCTTTAACAAATTATTGTAATGCTTTGCCATAAACAGCTAAATGGGTAAGATTATTAATTATTATGTTTAATTCTATATTGTTAATTAAAAAGTATTTGTTAGGAATTATAGAAATAATGATTGATTTTGATTTGGAATTACTGATAATTCGGTCAAAAAATATAGGTTTACCTATAAGTCAAAACCTATATCTTTAGCTTGACCTTTACCTTCCTTATACTAACTATTAGTTGACCTCCTATTGAACATGAGTTAACAAGCATATAATCTAACCATATATACAAAATTTATGTTTTATACAACATCTTTCAAATATCAAATTTGACCGTCAGTCGATGCACTTTTTATATTACTATTATTTTGATCTATTTCTCAATGATGACTCACAATGATGCACTTTCAAATAGAGTTGTAATATATATAGTACTATTAGGCTCCTGTGACGCAGAAACGCCTAGTTTTCAAAAATGCTGATTGGCTGAAAACTCAACGGAAGTCGTTTCTGATTGGCTGTAATTTTTCGCACCCCAAATTAAAAAATAATTTTCTCGCACCCTCAAAAATTCAAAAAATGCGTAATCAGTATATAGTAAATCATTATTATTTATTTACATATATGTCTATTTTCAAAATGATTCCAGAATTTGAGATTTATATCTTCTGGTGTAGGCTTTTTTCTAACATGATCGTTACACCATTTTTCTCCAAGAGAAGTACTAACTGTTATATTTGTTATATTGGTGGCTATTGGAGGCATTACTATATCCATACAATGTTCAACAAAAGCTCCAGGCAAAGGAACTCGATAATCTACAAACGGTTCTTTTCTATCAGGATCTGAATCTACTCTAATAAACACATAATAATTCCCAACTATATATTCATCATTACAACAATCTGGTATATCAATAATCCAACGATTATTAAAACGCATATGCTGATAAATAGCAAGCATTATCTTACCTTCATAATAATAAGGATAGATATAATGCACATATTTAGGAGGATTAAATGACATAATTAATATTCAAATGCAAAATACCAACATCTGAACGATTATTGGTTAATGCAAAATGCAAGTGCATGAATTTTTATTGGTTTATTAATGAATGAATATTCTAGAAAATTCAAAAATGAGTAATCAGTATATAGTAAAACAATGTTACTTATTAATTAATATCCATAATGCCAATAGTTTCTTAAATTCTTAAACAATGAGATTTACACCACTCATAATCCATTTCATAGCTATTTACTTCATCTCTAAAGACATTAGGTATTGGCATAGTGTCAGTAGGTAATTCCAAATAGAAATTTAATCTTCCATCTTGCGGGAAGAACTTATTTTCCAACCAACATTTCTTATACACTTTGTATTATAAAAGATATAAATTTTCATATCATATTCCTGTGATAATTGATATAACTCTCCAGGTAACATAATCATCCATGTAACTGTACAACTATGTTCAGCAATGATAAATCTTAAATGATAACGCTTATTATCTTCATCTAATGAAGGTATAACATATAATGAATCTATCGTTCTCAACTGGTGTCTACTAAATTCGTTGTTGTTGCTGCTGCTGTTGTTACTGCTGTTCATATTCTATAAATTATAATAATTAGATAAATTAGATAAATTATAGTATATTATATACTTTATAATGATTTAAAGAATCTATAAAAATGACTATAAAATGTAACGAATTTCTATAAATTTCTCTAATTTTATTGGCTGATGAATTGCATTTCGGTTGGCATTTCAAAAAAAAAAAAATTTAAATTTTATTTTTTTCGTTAAATAGCCGTTACATTGGCATTTTCGTTTTAGAAAATTCGTTTTAAAGAATATTTTATAAAGTAAAACATTTATTTTATAAATATATTATACCCTGTTGGGATAAAAAAAGAAACTTATTTAAGGTATATATATATATATATATTAATTAGATGCAGAGAGAAACAGGAAAGAAGGAATTAAAATGTGTTCCAAAAGTAGTGAATACCCCTAGTTTTTCAAAAATGATTAAATAGGAAAAGTATACTATTGTCCCAAAATGATAATCTATTATGCAAAAGTCATTCTCAAAATAGAATAGAACTTCTATAAATGAAGAAGTATACATTGAAGTAATCTTGAACTCAAAAAGATAAACACTATAGAATACAGAATTGATATATATATATTATATAATATTATGATTTATACTATAAAAAACAAGTTTATAAATAATATAATTCTATAAAATGGAATATATATATTTTCTTTAATTAATAGATATTCTACTTTTAAATCACTCTCATATTAACCAAAACATTTATAGTATTTTCATCATACTCACCTCCTGGTTTGTTAGGAATTAAACAAATATTATCTGGAGCAATAGTTACTTTAATCTGTTTCTGATCTAATTCATCTTGCACATTAAAGTCTTTGGTTAAAACAAGTGGTTTAACATCAGATCCTTCTAATAATAATATTGGTCTTTTATCATCACAACTATAATTGACACATACTTTTCCATTTTCTTTATAAGGAAATATAACAACTCTAATCTTTGTTGTATCACGTTCAAAGAGAAATGCTTTATTAATAAACTCTTCCACAACTTCAGTAACTTTCTTCTTCCATTCTGGAATACCATCATCACTATCTTTAATTGCAATCTTTCTTGGTCTTGATTTGTCTTCCTTATATGTCACACTACTAATTACAGTATTGTCGATCTTTAAAGTGAAGTGGTTTCCTTTATCAAATGTTGAAACACCATAAATATTACCAACCATTTCTATCTTGAAAATCTTATCTAATTGTAACTTTCTGTATGTTCTATCTTTTGAATGGTCGAATTTCCATTGTTCAATTTCACCAGGATTTTTAAAATCTGACTTCTTTCTTGAAGCTCTTTTAACACCACCATTATTTCTTTTCTGCTTCTTGGCTGGTTGAATTACTTCATTGTCATCTCCTTGAGGTTCTGTTTCTGGTCCATCTTCAACATCAGTATCTGATTCTTCTTCTTCTTCTCCCTGAGATTCTGTAGCTTCATTTGAAACATCCATTTTGCCATTAACCATTCTTGCTTCAAGTTCTTCTAATGTTTTTACTTTCATTAACTATGCATATAATAAAAGAGAATATAATGTAATACTTTAGCTTTGTTAATAGCTTCTTCATATTGCTGCTGCATTGTCTTTGCTTCTTCTTTATTAACAGCGGTTGCTATAACTCTCTTCTTCGGTGGCAAAGCTGGAGGATTTGAATTTTCATCTGTTGAAAGTTGCATGTTGAAATTGATTATTTTTTGAATATTAAAGATAAATTTATCTTAAAAATCTATAAGAAAACTTGGAATGAAATTGGGACAATAATTAAAAAAATTGAATGTCGTTTCATGAATCGTCACTCTCTTTTGTTTTTTTTTTTAGTTTGGATTTTCTTTGTATATTTAGTATTATATTTATTTCTATAGATTTTGCGGACGGAGCAGATCTATGTCTCTAGTAGCAAAGAAACAAGATTATGAAAGAAAGAGGAAGCACATATTAGGTGATGTTGAAGCAATAAAGAAGAAGGCAACTGCAAGAAAAAGAGCAATGAGGGCTATAGAAAACCAGGATTGTTGTTCCCCGTATGGCGGAAATCCCCATATGGCGGAACTCTATATTGCAGAATGATTCAATCAAAACTAATATGATATTCATGATGTTCGGAGTTAGTTATTAACAAATATATAGTTAGTTTGTCATATGACCTACATCTGTGATATACTTTTTTATGAACTTCATTATTATCAATATTAAACTAATTTTTGTATATTTTCTATTTTAATGTATCAGTCACTACTACAGTCTAAAATACATCATCTGATATGAATAGAATTCACTATTTTTAATGTTAAGGCGGTTAAAAAAGAAAAAAGAAAAAATAAGTTCAAGCCTCACTCAAGCCTGCTCTTTAATTTCCTTTTTTATTACCTTAACATTAAAAATAATGTATTCTATTCATATTAGATAATGTATTTTAGACTGTATTAGTGACTGATACATTAAAATAGAAAATATACAAAAATTAGTTTAATATTGATAATAATGAAGTTCATAAAAAAGTATATCACAGATGTAGGTCATATGACAAACTAGCTATATATTCTAAAATAACTAACTCCGAACATCATGAATATCATAATAGTTTTGATTGAATCATTCTGCAATATAGAGTTCCGCCATACGGGGAACAACACAGGATTCCAACAATGGAGTGACAAAGAAATGTGGAAGCATTCATAGTACAGTTTTGCAATGATGAAGCTGTAATAAAAGATATAAAAGATAAAATGAGTAAGTATGGTACAGGTAAGTTATATGTTGTTTTAGATCTATTATACGAAGATACTGAGAATGAGGTAAATGAAAATGTTAGAACAAAAACAGGTATAGTTGAATTTAATGATAAAGAAACAGATCTAGCAATATCTACAAAACTTAAAGAAGCTACAGCCACATTTAATAAAGATAGTTTAGGTAGTAAGAGCGGTTTAGTGTTTAAACAAGTCAATTGTATTAAAGTTTATATGGTAAAAACTCAAATGTTGTCAGGCGGAAGTAGTTATATAGAATTACCTTTTCATATAAAGAATAAAAAAGCTAGTTTAAATAAACAGAATATGGAAGATGAAAAATGTTTCTTGTGGTGTATATTGGCTTTTCTACATCCAATAACAAATAATCATGTTCTTAATCCATATAGAGTTAGTAGTTATATTAAATATGAATCTGAAGTGAATATGTCAATGTTTACAAATGGATATCCTATAGTACCAAATGATCATACTGCGCTTACAAAATTTGAATTTGTTAATAATATTGCTGTGAATATATTTTATCTAGAAAAGGAAGCTTAAAGAATAACTCCAGTGTATAGAACATCAATCAATAAACTCAATCATGTTGGAAAAGGTGTTGCAAATTTGTTATACATACAAGATGAAGAGAAAGAAAAGATTGTAAAGCGCCAACAAGGAATCACAACAAACTTTACATTTGTGACTATTGTTTAATGTTTACAACAAGTGAAATAAAGGCTACAAATCATAAATTGATAGACTGTCAGAAGAATAAAAAACCATTTAGAATATTTCCAAGGAAAGGTAAAGATGAATGTATGATGAAATTTAAAGGCGTTAAAAAACAACAGTATTTACCATTTGTAATGTATTATGATACAGAAACTTATTTCGAACATTATGAAATAGATCGTTTTAATAATCCAAATCCGTCAAAGACTGAAGAAAGTAAACAGTTCCAACATAAGTTATACTCTTATGGAATTCTAGTTGATAGTAAGATAGCAGATGTGGATAATAGATATGTATATGGATGGAAATTTGATGAAGATCATGATATAGAAGGTGACTTTGTATCTGATTTAATGTTGTTATATGAAGATTGTCAAAATATAATTGAAGAGAAAAGAAGAAATCCAGTTAGATATAATGATGATCCAGAATGTACAAGAATTCATAATAACAAAACACATTGTGATTTCTGTGGTGTTGAATTTGATAAAACCAATAGTAATGTTAATTTGAAGAAGACTTTACATCACAATCATTTCACAGGTGAGTATATTGGATCATTGTGTAATAAATGTAATCTAAATGTGGATTTAAATTATATACCTGTATGTGCAATAGTTCATAATGCTGTAAAGTATGATCAACATTTGATTATGCGTAAGTTGACAAAGTATGCTAAAGAAAGAAATGAAGAAATACAAATTATACCAAACAATGATGAAGGATATAAAGAAGTAAAGATAGAACAGTTTCATTTTATTGATTCATTAAATTTCTTAAGTGGTAATCTCAGAAACCTAACAATGGATCTTCAGAAGACAGCATTGAAGAATAATAATAAACATTTACTATTCAAATACATATATAATGAATTTAATGATGTAGATGAAGAGGTTATTGATAAGTACTTATTACAGAAGAATTATTTTCCGTATGAGTATATGGATGATTTAAAGAAGTTTGAAGAAAGAGTAGAAAGTTTACCACCTGAAGCATTTAATAGCAAGTTAAGTAATTCATCAATATCAGAAGAAGAGTATACATTTGTTAAAGAAGTACAAGAACATTTTCAATTTGAAACAATTAGAGCTTATAATCTATTTTATTTAAAAGTAGATATATGTGCATTAGCTTCAGTATTTGATGATTTTAGAAACATTATATTTGATCATTTTAGATTGGAACCTTGGAAGCTTATCTTAAAAGTAGTAAACAAGAAATAGAGTTACTATCTGATGAAGAAATGTATGATTACTTTGTAGATGCATTGTATGGTGGTCTTAGTTATATTAATCTAAGAAAGGCAGATGCTAATAATGAATACTGTTCTTACTATGATCCTACAAAACCTACCAGTTATTTACTATACTTAGATTACAATAGTCTTTATCCTAGTGTAATGAGTGCTTGTAAATTGCCTATTGGAAACTATAGATGGATTGAAGATGCAAATAAAAATGAAGTGTATAGAAATATACTTAAGATGAAACCATATTCTGAACAGAACTTACATGAAGTAACAAAAGGATATTATATAGAAGTAGATTGTCATTATCCTATGGAGATAGGTAAATACTATTGGGATTATCCTATATTACCTGAACGTAAAGCAATAGATGTAAGTGATTTGTCAGAAATACAAATAATAAGAGGATTAAAACTAGGTCTTATTCATAACGGTAAGTATTATTCAACTAAGAAACTAATTAATGATTTAACTCCCAAACATAGATATAAGATGCATTATCAACATTTTCTCTTTGCTGTTAGTCATGGTCTATGTATCGATAAAGTATATAGAATACTAGAGTTTGATGAAGTGGCACATATGTCTGGTTATATAGAGTCAATCAAAGACTTAAGATCTGAAGCTAAAAAGAATGGACAAACAAGTAAGTCTAATACAATGAAGAAAATGATGAATTCTTTATATGGTAAGATGTGCGAGAGAGTAGAGAATCGTTCATCCACTAAGATAGCTGTTACAGCAGATGATATAGTTAAATATGCTAGTCAACCACAATTTAAAGAGTTTGTGAATATAGGTAATGATACAGATGAAGATAAGATGACTTAAATACATTTCTACAATATGGAGTTTATGATAGACAAACCTTTACATATAGGAACAACTATACTCTCATTATCCAAGTTAATGATGATGTCATTCTGGTATGATTGTATAAAGAAGAACTTTCCTAATAGTTATTTATGTATGACAGACACTGATTCATTATTGTTCTATGTAGAGACAAATAACAAAGTATCCAGATCTAGATGAATGGTTAGATGGATCTAATTTGAATTTACCAGAGTTAGAAGATGTACCAATGAAGTGTAAAAATATTAATCCTTGTTGTTTGAATAAGTTAAAGTTTGAAGAACAAGGCTCTGATCATCTTTGTTATATTAGTAAGTTTAGAGGTCTTAAATCAAAATGTTATCTATATATAAAAGAAGATATAGTTAAAGATAAAAGTAAAACAATTCAGAGATGTAAAGGACTTATTACAAGTTTAGCAAAATCATTAGATCTAAAGTTATTCGATAGTATGTTGGATGGTAAGGCAAATTCAAAGAGCTTTGAAATATATCATATTAGAAGCTTCAAACATGAGTTATATACAGTCAAAGAGAATAAGATAGGTCTTACATCCTTCGAAGATAAGAGATATTTCATTAATAACTATATAACAGTGCCTTATGTATTTTTTTTTAGTTTTTATAACACAAAACAACATAATTGAAGAATATATATATATAATTTATATAGTGACTTGATTAAAATTAGATAAATACATTGATTCTATTAAATCATTATAATTCTCTATTATCATCTTTCTCTTCAATTCACCTGTATAAGTAATTTCATCTCTTTCCAATGTAAATGGTCTTGGCAATATACAATACCTTCTTATATAAAACTCAGGGGAAGAACAAAACTCACTGTTATATTGTTGAATTGTTTCAAACACAACTCTTCCAATTACATAACTTTTCATCGCTTCTCTTGTAGTAACAGCGATTGCTCCAATTGAACGAAAATAATACTTTATATCATCAGGAACCATATAACAATCAGGAACAGCAGCATTTCGAAGTGATTTGATGGTTATTAATGCTACTAAATATGGTCTATTATCACCAAAGATGAAGATATTTTGAACAAATGGTAACATGGCTTTCATCCACTGTTCTGTACGTAATGCACTTACTTTTATTCCATTCTATTTATATTAAATAATATTAATATATAGATACTGGTGTCATTAAAATATCATCATTTCTTCCAGCTACACTCACAAAATTATCATTATCATATATCACTATATCACCACTTTGAAAATATCCTTTTTCATCAAATTTACTTTTAAATTCATTATTTTCATCATTTAAATATCCTAAACATATATTTCTTCCTCTGATTTTACATTCACATGATTCTTTTTCTTTATTTATTTCAACTCCATCAATTATATATCCAGCAGTATATATTTTATGTTTTACTGTTGTATTGATGGTTAATAAACCTGTTGTTTCACTTAATCCATATACTTCATACAAACATACTCCCAGACAATTGAAAAAACTTATACATTCTGTATCAATTGATCTTCCAATATTTAATGCAAAATCAATACTATTAAATCCAATAGAATTTCGTATTTTTGATATGTAATGTTTATTCAAATTGAAATCAAAACATATTCCTGATGATGATTTGGTGGATGAGTTGAAGTCAGTTGATTCGACTGATTTCAAACCTTTGGAGAAGATTTTTTCATGAAGTTTCCTTTCTACAGACTATTTATAAATAAATTAATTAATAAAAATTATACCGTTTTATTATTCATTATATATTTATGATAAGCAAAAATATCATTATAAAATGAAGTTAAAGATACTAAATACGTTGGTTTTATATATTCTAAAGTTTCAATCAAAGAAGGTAAATTTTGTAATCCATCAGTAATATAAACAGATATATTATTCAATAATGGAACAAATAACTGTAATATTTGAATTGAAATATAATATAATGGTGATATAATGACTGTTGAATGAGCTTTTTTCTTTTTTAATGATTGGTCGATATATTCACTATATCTTCGTGCTGTCCATGTGATATTGTCATGACTTAGAATAATACCACGTGTAGGACCCTAAATAAATATAAAACATTAATTATATACACTACAACCAGATGAATAGATTATTTCACATTGATTTTGAGGGAATATATTACTTTGGACTTTGTTTAATTCATCTTCACTTACAACAATAATAATTAAAGAAAAATATTAATAATTATAATGATATATAAAAGATGATATTAAATTTATCTGCATTTGTTACAAAAACATCAAATGAATAAATATCATTATACTAATCAACAATTATAACAATATATATATACTTTCCTGCTATTACATCTCCTTCACAATCATATATTATTATTGGATTACACCATAATTGATGTTGACAATATAAGAAATCATTCACTAAATCATTTGTATTGGAATATATTAGTTTAGCATGAGATTCATTGGTTATTCGAACTTTTTGAGCTTTTGATAAATCAGGATTTATTACTATTGTATATACAGTATTATAGTCATACCTGTTACTGTAAATCCAGAAATTACACTTGCCATATACATATACACCCATTGAATACTATTATTGGCACATATTAGAACATTATCTCCTGTTTCTAAACCAATTCCGTAAAGACATCTCCCATATCTATAACAACTAATGCAAATTAAATACTTTCTACACTTCTTATAAAAATCCTTCACACTAATTGTAGATCTGTCTTCTAATTGTATGAATGCATTGTTAGCTTTTGATTCAACTACTGAACGAAATAACTACAAATGAATAGCATTATAACATACTCCATCAACAGTCAAAGGAGGAAGATCTGCGTAGACATGCTTACTAATCATAGATATCAAGAAAAAATGTTTCTTTCAAGATCGTAACCACTATATTTTCAGAAACAAATAAAACACAACAAAACATAAATCAAGAGTTAAATTAATATTATAAAGTTATTTTTATCATCGAATACAAGTATTCATCAGATAAAACACCATTCATTCTATGTAGTTTTAAATTCCATTCATTACAATAAACAGCAAGTGAATCCATTGATCTTCTATTTCTAATCACAAACAAACATTCACATTTTGCATTTCTACTTAAAAGATAATATACAGTTGATAATAATGAATCATTGTCTATATTCTTCATATATCATAGTTATATACTTTGACTTTCATAAAACAAATCAGATCCAATTATGTAATCCAAATTAACTAATTTTTCTACTGTTTCTTTTGAAAATAAACTCCAAGTTAAATCTATCTATTTTTAAGTTATTTGATTTTATACAATTTCATAATCTTCTTCATTCACATTATTTAATTCGCAATTGTGTAATATCTTCTCTTTTAATCTCTTTCACATCACTTCTATCACTGAAATAAACAAAACTTCCACATAGACTACATATAATTCCACATAAACCTACTCCACTTCCTAACTCAAGGACCTTCTTACCGAAAAATAATGATTTGTTATTAAATATATAGTTAGAGAGTTGAAAACTTGAATCCCACAAATAACTGCTAAATTCCTCATTATTATATTCTTCTATAACAACATTACATATTTCATGAGTCATTTTGATTTTCAAAAGGTTATTATTTCACTCATAAACTTCAATTTTTCATTTTTGAAACGGATAGATTTTTATTTAATTTTTTATTTGTTTTTTTCTGTTGTTGTATAATTAAACCAAACACAACATCAATATAAATAAAAAGGAAAAGATAATCTTATTATTAAAATTATTAGTATTATTCATTAGATTAATTTACAATTGAATTGTTCTTTGGTTTTCACAAGCATATCCATAATATCCTTGGAAACAACTACATAATCCAGTCTTTGAATCACATAAACCTCTTCCACCACATAAGGTTTCTGAAATAGTTAGAACCAATATCTTTCATTACCATTATGAATATGAGCTTTAAATCCAAAATCAGGATTAGTTGTTGGTTTTGCTGTTAATGTAGAGGATAAGAATTTCTTTGGTTCTGATGATTCTACTGTTATTGTGAATTTCATCTTACCATCATTACCATCACATTCTATTTTTACTGATGCTTGTGTTAATGGAGCAATTGATTGAAGTGATCTTTTCATTACTTCTTGATATGAATTTGCTAAGGTTGTATCTAATTTACCAGTTTTACACATATTTGGTATTGAAGGAATTACTGGAGTTGGATAGGATATTCCATCATATACTAATTCCAAATAATAACTAACTGCTGTTGATGAATATTCAACAGCAACAGATTCATAAGTCATTGTTGAACCAGAGTATTTTACTGGATCTAAACCCATTGGACATTGTCTTAAACTACAATCTACACCTTCATATCCAGCATCACATTTACAGGTAAAGAATTTATCTAATTCCCAGCCATAATAAGCACTACCTTGTTCTTTGGCATAAGCTGTACTACTCATACAAACACCATTTCCACTACAACTTACTCCTTCTACACTACTAGGACAACTACGACGTTGACAAGCACTTCCTTCATATCCCTTTATAACATACACAATCACCGGTTGTTCTATCACAACTTCCACTGTTGGAACATTCGGCATATCTGTGAGCTCTGCTCTTTGTCACATATCCTTTCAAATTCTCACTCAAGCCATACTTTGGTCTCCATTCAGTTTTGACAGAATCACTGTTTACACTTCCATCGTGATTTAAATCACCTAAAGGAATATCAACTAAAGCTTCTCCATATGGACATGATCCTATTTTTATTACACAAACAAATCATACTTAAAGAACAATCAGCACCTCCCCAACCCATATAACACTCACACTTGTCTTTTGGACCACAACTACCATGTCCATTACAATATTTGTAACATCCCAATACACAGGATAAGTAGATAGCAAAAATAACAATCGCCTTCATAGCTAATTCTTTAATCAAAATCTTCAACGTATTTGAAAATATGGTATTACGAAAACTTTTTTCAATAACCATGAAAATATAGTCGTTTCTTAGTTTCAGTTTTTTCTTTTTTCGTGAATTTTAAGTGATGGGAGCAAAACAATCATCAAATAAAAATCTACCTGATATTAATATATCGAGATTGTATGATGATGATTATGTTAGTTCCGTATTTGAGGAATTGAGACAATTAGGTTGTGACGAAAAAGTATTTTTTTTGAATATAATTTTAGAAATCTCGAGCAGAACATATAAATTATTATAACAATATAAATGTGTGTGAAGGTATTCTTCACTCACTTTCTTGTTTGTGTGGAGGTACAGTAGGAATAAATGCCTTAGAAGAATTGAAATCAAATGAGCTAATGTCCATCTGTTTGCCATTAGTTAAATCCAGAGATTCCCACTTAAACTCTTTACTGTTATGCTGTCCATTGACAATCGATGAAAAAAGACTTCAGTTGATTAGAAAAATATATACAATACTATTGAATTTATCTGTACTAGACAAACCACCTAATATAAAGAATAACAATTTCAAATTATTAAAATTTCAAGAGTATATATACATCATTATTACTTATTTTATAAATGAATAGAGAAGAATCAAATCAATCCATCAAATTCACCTTAAAAGTCGTCGAAACATTAATCTCCTCAATCACAACTCACTTCTCCTCAGATAAGGTAATGAAATTTCTAAACACTCTACCTGACTTACTCAAAGAACTACCACAATTATCATTATACTCTCCAAACATCAATACTTCCACTAACACTATACAAACAACTACTTCTACATTTATTCAAAACTTAATGACAATTATATCAAAGAATAACACTCCAGTAAATGATAAAGCATTTTTTATTCAGATATTATTACAGTTTGTATTGAAAAGAGGTGAGTTGAGTATATTATTGAAAGTTATATTGATGTTGAGTAAAATAGAAAATTCAGGTATAATATTGATTTTTTTATATGTGTTTATATTTTTATTTAGATATTGAATTACCACAGCATTTGAAATTATCAGATGCATTAAATGATTTATCATTAATCACAACTGTATATATATATATTTATTTTATATAAATTAGAATAATTTGGATGTATTTCAAAATGATGAATATTTAAATGGAACTGTTTTAGTGTTTGGAAGATCAGAACATGGATCATTAGGTATTAATTTAACACAACAACAACAAAACCAACAGAATCAAAATAATAAAGTATAAATATATATATTATATATAATTAATAGAATAATAATATTATCTACACACCAACAGTTATTCCAACATTAGCCAATATTTCCATCACCAAAATTGCATCATATTCCACTCATTGTTTAGCTGTAAGTAATAAAGGTGATGTATATAGCTGGGGTAACGGTGATAAATATCGTCTTGGCCATGGTTCTACTTCGAGTGATGAAAGTATTCCCAAATTAATCACTTCTATTCATGAGAAAGGAATTGTTTATGAAGTTTGCTGTGGAACTTGTCATAATTTGTTGTTATTGAATAATGGTAATATTTATACATGGGGAAATGGCGGTTTAGGTGAATTAGGATTGAATGATAAAGAGAATAGAATTGTACCGACATTAGTAACGACATTACAGAATGTGAGGATTGTGAAGATCAGTTGTGGGAGTAGTCATAGTTTTGCAATTAGTGATAGTGGGATTGTGTATAGTTGGGGTAAGAATAACCAAGGACAATGTGGAATTGGACATAATAAGGATCAAGTATATATACTACTCATTATACACTATTTTTCTATTCTTTATATTTTTCTTATTAATTTGTATAGATTATTCCTTGTGCAATTGAGTCTCTTGACAATATTCGTATAGTCAAAGTCAGTGGTGGTTGGGAACATTCATTATTACTCAGTGACACAGGTGATGTATATTCATGTGGTGGAGGTTATGAAGATGGTCGTCAGAAAGGAATTCCTCCTGTATTAGGATATAATAATAATAATGAGATACAAACAACTCCAAAAATAATAGACCAACTGAGAGATGAAGAAGTCAGTGATATTGCCTGTGGATGGGATCATTGTTTAGTATGTACGAAAACAGGTGAAGTTTTCGTATGGGGAGATGGTACAAATGGTAAGCTTGGCTTGGGTAATGATGAGAATCAAACTATTCCAGTATCAGTGAATTCTTTGAAAGATATAAAAATTAGATGTGTTTATGGAAGTTTCGAACATTCTATGGCTTTATCTAATGAAGGTATATTATACAGTTGGGGTTGTGGAAAAGGTGGAAGATTAGGTAACTTAAACGAAAGTAATAGTAATATTCCACAACCAATCAAATGTTTAGTTTCAAAAGGTATTAAAATATTAAACTGTGCATTAGGAGATAGTTATAATCTAATTATCAAAAGTAATACAAACATAACCGTTGATGAATATTTGAAATTATCCAATGAAAATCGAAATAATTCAATTTTACCTAAACACAAATCATCTTATTTTGCATTGAATTATGATAAATTCCCTTATCTATATCAAGAATCACCCGTTCCAATAGCTTATACTTTAAATGATGATTTAACAATGAATCAATATATATGCTTTATCTTAGGTATTATTAGTCGAATATCTTCATTCTATGTATCTGATCCATTTCACGATTTAATCATTTATACTCCCGAAATTCTGAATAATATGAATGTATCTCACTTAAGTTGCTATTATACCAATGAAAACAATATTCCAAATGCTCCTTATTGTATTTCAGGTTATCCTGAGACATTTCAATACCTATTTCAAATATTGAACTATGAATTGAAAATCACAAAAGATCAAACTGATACACAATGGTTAATTATTATATACTGTTTAAGATTACTGAAAAATAACTTACTATTATTGAAACGATCAGTTACATCCTCATATTTACAGGAATTAAGTATCTTCATCAATGGTTCAAGTTGTCTGTTTTTACCCAATTTAAAACAACTATTACATATCAATCCAACCTCTGGAAAGAAGGAATTACAAAAATATTACTCATTATATTATGAAGAAAGAGCTTCTATTATATTCAATTGTTTTGATTTATTTTATCCAACTTTAAACAGTAAATTCATATTATTTACTCAATTGCAGGAAATAGCGAGTTATCAAATGAATCTATTAGCTTCTTATATTATCAATTTATCGAATAATCAGTTGATTTCACAGTTAATAATGTCAATATTTTCACCAATTAGTATAAGCAGTAATAATGGAGCAAATAAAGAGATTATTCAACCAACTTCAACGATTTCGGTGTTACATTTTAAGATTATATTGAGTTTTATTGTAAATCAAGCAATTAGTATATATATATATATTATTATTATTATTTATAAATAGAAGAAGATAATTCAATCTCTACACTCTCATTCCAACAATTATTATTAACAATTCAAACATATTTATTAATTCAATTCAATTATTTCTACCATCCACTTTCTACAGATTCATCTCATTGGTCCAGTAATACATTACTGTTGGATAATATATCGAATTATTGTAAAGACTTGTTTAATAGAGTTTATGAAACACTCCAACATTATAGTAACAGTATAATTTATATTTATTTATTATTTATTATAATTTAAATAGATAATATTAAAATGGTAAATTATATAACCAACGATTTCCATCACAAGATTATTTATCCATTACTCTTAGAATTATGCAGTTCAGATTCACATCCAATATTAATCACTCAATTATATCCAACACTGTTAAAAATATTACAAATTATCAATAAAATCAATAATAATAATAATGATGAAAAGTCAATGTTATTTATATCCAATTATATTACACTATTAGCAAGGATATTAGGAAAATGGTCAACTGCTTTAATTATTTGTGATCCTTATGAAGAAATAATTCCATTTAATAACATATATAATGGAGATTTAATCGATTTATACTTTGAAATAGATAGTTATGAAGGTCCAGTAATATTGAAAGATGTAATAAATTGGAAACAACAAGGTTTATTTACATATATAAAGAATGAAGAAGAAAAAGATGAGAATAAAGAATCTGCAGTAAGTTTGAAAGAATTTACATATTTAATTCAATTTATAGATTCAGTCAATAGTGATAGCAATAATAGTATTATTGATATATTACAATCAAAACAATTATTAAAAGTAACTCCAGCTAATTTTATTAAAAAAGATTGCTATGCAATATTGAAATGTTTTTTCGCATTATTTGTACATGTTTATGGTTTATATAAAGATTTTATGGATTATATTGAAAATACAGTCGTTTCATCAAATTTGGAGAAAATATTTCCTTTACTCAGTAAATGTATGAATTATATATCTTCCACTGACATTACTGTTATTAAAAACAATTGTAAATTAATCTGTAAAATCCAACCAACTTATATAATCGATAATATCAATATTATTCCAGAATTAAAAGATAGAAAATCAATAACATTAAGTGAATTAATTCATGGAGTTATTGATAAAGAACATAAACCAGATACTTTATTATTTGCACTACAAAATAGGAAATTAAGAAGTGAAATAGAAATAACTGGTTTTCAATGTTTAGTGAATTTATTAAAATCATTTCCATCTTCAATGACACAAATGGTAATTTTAGATTATTATTACAGTGCAATATATTATCGTAAATTAAAAGAAACAAGATATTGTATTATACATAAGGAAGAAAATACAACATCATTCTCTAATATTCTACATGGCTCTAGTAAGCAGTTAATTCGTTTAAATGAATACTTAATGGAAGTGTATAGCATTATATATAAAGATATATTTGAATCAATCAATATAACAGAAGCTTTGAATATTCCATTTTATTGTTTTTATTTGTACAGTTTAACGTATATTATTCCTTATTATCCAATTGAAATACAGAATAAGATAGTTAAAAGATATGAAAAGATATTATTAAATGATGTAAATTTGATATTAAGTAATAGTAACTTCAAAATGACTTATGGAATAGATCAATCGAATTATTATCGATTACATTACTTTCGTTTATTATACATTCGAAGTGTATTGCTTTTATCACCTTTGTACTAGTGAAATTAGCGATTCTTTATCATCCAATATAATTTCAACATTATTTAATTGTATTACTACTTCTAGTAAAATATCAATTCCAAAATCATTAGAATTTAAACATTTAATGAAGATGATTAATCGACATAATTCAATATTTATATTATACAATTATAAGACACTAAAATATGAACAATCTCCAATAATATACCCTTCAATTGAGTTTAACGATAATGATGGATTTTCTATTAGTTTCTGGTTATATGTTGATAATAATAATAATAATAATAATAATAATAATAATAATAATAATAAAAACAGTGGAAATACATTCCATATTTTAAGTTATGGTATTGATATTAACAATGTAATTTTAATATATTTAACACGAAATAATTGTCAAACCAAATTAATATTTCGTTATTTAGAAGAAGAAATAACAGCATTATTATCATCAGATAAGTGGTTTCATGTTATTTGTACTTATATAAAAGAGACAAATACAATGCAAATATGTTTGAATGGCTTGATAGTGAATCATGGAGTATATAATAGTGATGAAGATAGAACATTTGCTTCGAATAAATCATGGCCTTTATATATAGGAAACTTAATACAAACAAATAATAATCATAATAATAATAATAATTTATCATCAAATCCCTCTATTAATGATATAACAATATGTAGTTTGATATGGCATAAGAAACCTATCATTGTAACTGATGAATTAAAGATAGTTTCATCTCCAATTAATAATATATTTACTATGAAAGAAGATGTTTTATCAACTGATTATTTCAATAGAATGTTATTGCAATTGTATGTTTTTTCAAAGAATAAGAACTGTTTGAATCAAATTATTGGTGATTATAATAATATGAAAATATTATTTCGATTTATTGCCAAATGTGAGATATTCTACTCAAATGATAATATTGAATTTATTAAGATCAATTCTACCATTTACAAACTATAGAATATTGAAGGAAGTGTTTAATATGAAAGATAAAGAAGATAATGATTGTATAATTACTATATTCAATAAATTGAAATTAATAATGAAAAATACATTAATCAAAGATTCAGATATTCAAAACACTTATATGTCTAGTACATCATATTTAACTGCTGATTTAACAGTCTCAACGAATGAAGTGTTTTTAGAATCAATTGTATTAATTAGAACACTTTTACATAGTAAAATATATGGTAAAGAAGTGAGTATAACTTTGAATAATTATCTCTCAAAAATTGAAACAATAAAAAGTTATAAAAACCAGAAGTTGAGTGTGGATGAGTATAAAGACAGTTTAATTGAAATATATATTTCTATTTGTTCATTTTCCTCTTATTTAACTTTATCCTATCTAAATGATGATAAAATCCACAATGAAGAGAGGATATTATTGAATTATAAGATTCCCAGTGATTTATTACCTTCATTCAAAGTGTTAAAGTTGTTTTTACCATTATTAAATCCAATCTTATGATTCATTTACTTATATTCATAATGAAATGAATGATTTTGATCAAATTATCTATAAAATGATATTGGAAGAGATAAAAAACTCTTTTATCTATTTCATCTATTATTATGTCAACAATTATTATAATAATAGTGAAAAAGATAATAATGGAATAAATGACATTTTATATTATTATTATAATAACTATGATGATTTATGTAATATCAATAATAAAGATTTAATCAATATTAATATAAGAGATGTTTATTATAGTTTATACAATAACTCCTGCTATTTACCATCTATACTCGAAATACAGCAATTATTATGGAATGAAATCATACATCACATGTCTAATAATCAAAAGAAAAACCAATTAAATGTAAATCTTGAAGTAATTGGGAAATTATTATTGGTAGATGGATACTTAGTAAAATGTATATCAGGTTTTCCTACTTTAAAAACTTCTAATATATTATTAAAACCAAGTTCAGGATGTTGGTTCTATGAAGTTACTTTATATTCAAATGGATTATTACAAATAGGTTGGGCTGATTCAACATATGTTGGAGATAGTAACAAAGGAAGAGGAATTGGCGATCATATACATTCTTGGGCTTATGATGGATATAGGAAATTGAAATGGAATTATTCATCGGAGGAGTATGGAGAAAAATGGAATATTAGGTGATATTATTGGTTGTTTGGTGGATATGAATAATATGTCGATTACTTTTTACAGAAATGGGAAATGTCTTGGTGTAGCATTTACTGATATTAATATTATTGATGGATTATATCCAGCTGTGTCTTTAAATTACGAACAATCGTGTAAATTCAATTTAGGAAATGAATCGTTTTATTTTTCCACCAAATGATATTAGTTTTAAAGCCAATTTATGATGCTCAGAAGAGTATTAATATTCAGTAGGCAATAATAATCAAATGAAATGCTTGATTATTCCAAATTTACCAACTCATCCAACTGATAATAGTTCTAATGTCAATATAAATAGTAATTACTACCAATATATCATCCTCTACATCATTATCTAATAATAATAATAATAATAATAATATCATCAATTATTATAACGATATTAAATATTTAGGCTTGACAGTCAAACCTACTGATAATTTATATTATATCATCAATCGTGAACATTATTGGGAGTTGTATATATATTTAGGTCAAATGATATCTCTACATTATATACGATTAACTATAATAGAAAATATGGTTTATAATGGAAATCAATTAAGCAATGAGAAATTATTGTCATTTTATAAACCGTTAAATGGTTTAATCATGAAAGAAGATTTTATGGTTAAATTTATTTCCACTATAATCTTACAACCACCCGCTTTTATTAATTCAATTCAATCGAGTGAATTATTTAGCAGCTCTAGAATCAATAATGGATATATATATATACTAATAAGTGTAAAAAATAATAATTATAAAAACAAACTATTTGAATTATTGAAAAACTCTATGTTTATTTATAAAACACGAAATGAAACAGTCGAAACAATCGACTGGAAATGGAATTATGAATTATCATCAAAACAGTTTATAAGTGAAGAATACAATCCAATTAGAATTACCTTACTATCTATTATATTCATTCTACAATTGTATAACAAAATTAGTATTAAAAGGTGATAAAGAAATCAATCAATCAATCGATTTATCTACATATTTTGATGTTGAATTATTCGAAGGTTTTTGCTTATTAATTGTTCGAAACAATACATCACAACAAGATGGTATTTATAGAATATATGCAACTATGTTTGAATGTTATAATCGATTATTATCAAAGAAGAAAGAATTATCATTAACCACTTTACCAGAGAAAGAGAAAGTGTTAGAGAAAATACAAGAGGATGTTATTTATGAGAAATATAGTATGTTATATAGACGAGAGAATGGTTCATCTATTGGAATATTTTCACAACCATTACAAGTATATATTATTATTTATTATTATGAAAATAGACTTTGACATTTTTGTTAACTCAAATATCAAAGATTAAAGATACTCAAATCAATAACTCGTTAGTTATTCCAAAAGTATAAATATATATATATATATATTATTATTATTATTACATTTAGAATACTATCAAGCTCCCAATAATTGTTGATCATACAACTTCTAACTCCTATTATATTATCATATAATGTTCCAAAGAATAGAATATTATTGCCAAATATCGATAAAACAGTGTTTGAAGTATATAGAACCAATTCACTCAATAAACCATTTGAAAAAATAGAATACTGTTTAGATCGTCCTTATCTTATAATCAAAGATGGTTTAACTCCTGATTCTCAATATTATTTCCAAGTAAAAGCTAAATATAATGATATAAATTATATATCTGAAGTTATTGATATTTATACACAACCTGAATTATTGTTTACACTGGATAGAAATGCATGTAGTGATCATTTAACGTTATTGAATGATTTAACCGTCCTTAATAAGTGTAGGAAGAAATGGAGCACTGTAAGAGCTACGAATTGTTTTAACAGTGGAATTCATTATTGGGAAGTGAATATAGATAAATGCACATTGAAAGTATATAATCTATATATAAGATGTTGTTTTTTCTCTTTTTCTCTTTTTCTATTATTATTATATTTATCATTTTTTATTATTTTTATCTTTTGTTTAGAATATATTTATTGGAATAATGCACAAGAATGGCACATTATACAATTACTTAGGTTCTGATGAAAATGGTTGGGGATATATAGCAAATAAAGCAATTTGGCACAACAAAGGAAGAATTCGATATTATGGAGATGTTTTCAAAGAAAATGATAGAATTGGAGTTACGTTGAATATGGATAACGGAACTTTATCATTTTCCAGAAATGGAGTTGATTTAGGTGTTGCAGTTGAAGGGTTATCTGGTGATTTATATCCCGCTTTTTCATTATATAATGAAAATGATCAAATATCGTTAAAACCTGAGAATTTCACAAGTTCAAAAGGAATAAGTGGTGGATATTTAACAAGTTTGAAATTATCCTAAAGTATTGAAATTGTGGAAAATTACTTAACTGTTTGTTGAAAGGTGAAGAATTACCTGTAGATATGAAAGAAGTATAATTATTATAATTATATAAAATAGTATTTAATGAATCGTTACAAGTATTATAAATTAGGATGTTTGTCAACTCATGCTACAGCTCAAGGTGAATCTGTATATTCTATAAATTATATTTAATAAATATTAAAAAAATAGATTGATATATGTAATGAGAAATCACTATGTGAAGAATATCACTTCATTCCTCCTTACCCAGTCAATATTCGTCAAAGATCAGCGATGTTATTAGGAATTGGAAGAAATAGAGTTTGGTATCAATACAGTCATTCAAAATATGTATCATCCTTGAGTAGAAGAGAAACAAGAGAAGTATAATATTTTTTATTTTCTTATTATATATATAATAGTTAACTGATGATTTTATACTTAATCAAGACAATGATAGTGATGAAATCTATCGCATATTAGAATCAATAATAGAACCAGAAGAAAAAGTTGCATTTGATAAATATAATCCTGAGATTGATAAACAATTAGTCAATTTGATTGATTGTTTATGTGATAATTTGAATATTAATAGTCCACTGAGTTTATTGTATTGTTATTTGAATAATTCAATTAGTACAAATGAAAATAATTATACAAGAAGTAGAGTATATTATTATTATTATTATTATTATTACAAATATTAGAATGAATATTCATCAATAATTACAGAATTCTGTGACGACTACAACATCTCCACAGATTATTTGAAAGTCAGAATTTCCATTATATTATATATAAATATATTATTAGACCAAATATTACCTTATTATTTAACATCTCATAATTATTCATACTCATCACTTCCACCATTGAAAGATATAAGATATTATATTCATTTCAAATGGAAGTTCGATTGGATGAAACACATTCTCAAATTATCCAGTAATAACAGTGGTATTAATAACAGTCAACAATCTCAAAATTCACAAAATAATAAAGATCTTAAGCATGAAATAACAATAACAATCGAAAATGCTGATACTGAAGAATCTAAGAAAGATGGATTATTCTATTTTGATCAATTTAGAAAGCAGATAGTGAAATATAATATTAGAGATTTAAGAGGTTATAATAATAATAATAATAATGAAGATCATCATGATTCTAATAATTTGTGGTTTAATATTGAGTTTAAAGGTAAAATAAATGGCTCATTTCCATCATATTATTATTCATTCTTTGAAGCATTAATTGATGAGATTCAAAGACCAGAAAACCATTTGTTTACAAATACATTGAATTGCCGTATATATATATATATATATATATATATATATATATTATTATTATTAAATAGTTGATAATTTGTATATTCCATCTTTAAATACTGAATTTGTTATTCCAATTCCATTCAAATATATAGTCAAGGACCAAATATTGAAAGAAAATAATAATTATATTTGTTGTAATCAAGTTAGTTCTTATTTTATATTAGGTATTATTATTGGTATTGCTATTCGTACAAATATTTCATTACCGTTGAAATTTCCAGGAATTATCTGGAAAATGATTGTTCAAGAAACGTTACATTTTAGTGATATAAAAGAGATAGATGAAGAATGTTATGAAATGGTAAAAGAATTAGAGAAAATAAATGAAGAGGAGTTTCACAACAAATACAAATCCAAAAAGTTCGTTTATTCCAGTTTAGATAGTGAAAAAATAGAATTAATAGAGAATGGAAATGAAAAAGACTTGACTTATGAAAATAAAGATGAATATATCAAATTAATAAAGAAAGAGAGATTAAATGAACTAAAAATTCCAACGAATGATATTAGAGAAGGACTTATTAGTGTTATACCAGAAATTATATTAGATATTTTAACATCAGATGATTTACAGGTATAGATTTATTATATTATTATTTTTAAATAGAAAGTGGTATGTTTTAAACATCAAGATAATTTTTTTGACTCATATACTCAATTTCCATATTAATTGCTTGATAATATGTTTTGGATTTTATTATAATAAAAAAACAATAATATTAAAAAAAAGTTATAAATGCTTACTCAACATGTTCGTGTTCTTTTACCTCTTTAGAGTATAATTTACTATAATATCCAAGTGATGACTAATAAAGTAAAAACTACATATATACTGTTATAAATATTGTAATAACTGATATAATGACATTATATAAAAATCCTTTAAAAAAATTATCTCCTTGTAATACACTACATTTATCAGGATTTGTCTCATTCTCTCTTATACAAAACTGATAACTAGAATATTGGCATTGTATAAATATATTATACTCGTAATTTAAATTATATGCTGTATAGAGTGTTAAAATAAGCACAAAACTGTTAATCAGGTTAAGATAAAATATAAAATCAAAAATATACAAAAAATGATATTGTTACAGTAGAATTTAAATAACAAAACAAACTAAACTGCACAGATATTAGAATATAGAAAAAAAAATAAAAATACCCATGATATATATTTTGAATTGTTTGATTTTAAACTAGCATATCCCATAGCTGGTAATAGTATTGAAAACAGGATAGAAATATTGAATTTATTTGCATGATCAAATGACGCTATTTTAATTACACAAAACGAATTAAATATCTACAATAAATACAGTAAATTATACAAACAAAGCCACAATCAAAGCAAGAAGTCTAATTTTGTGATTTAAAGACATGGTTTTGCAAAATTAACGAAAATATCCCCAATTGTTACTTTTTTGTTTTTAATGGAACATGTATAGATCTGTCTATTATTTTTAGCCTGAAGCAGTAATAAACGAGTTACACAAAAATTCTAGAAACATTTTATACTTATCGATAGGAGCTACAGTACTGTTTAACTATTTCTATATATGATAGGTTTTTGTGATTTTAGACATAATATTACGAATAGCATTTGACATATCTAACATTTATTTTATTACTTCTGATGTTGTGGAGGTTATGCTGGTAGTAATAATTCCAATATTAGGTTATCAAGGATCGAAAAAGAGAAATAGAGGTTTTTTATCAGTGGTATATAAAAAAAGATAATATTTTATTTGAATATATAGTTTATATGGGGTAATTGTGTTATATCTGGTTGTTCAGTATATATAATAGAATGATTATAATTATACTAATAGGTTTTTTATTTAATTTTATGGATATTTACAATAATATTATCATTAGGAATTGTAGACACAAGATATATGATATATACTTCATTTGATGTTATAATGACTTTAATTGTTGCTGTTTTATCAGTATATATATATATATCATATTTTGAAATAGTTTTTATCATTCAGTAAAGGTAGAAAATTATATTCTCATCCGTATTACACTCGTATAACAATCAGTACACCATTATTTATGGGAGGTGAATCACCAGTACAGACTGTACAGTATGTTATTCCAAATGGTCAACCTATTAGTGAAATTCCCGTTGGACCAACTGTACAACAACCACAATTTGTTCCTTATCCAAATCAACAAGGTACTTATGTAATGAATATCAATCAACAACCTCCTGTATATCCACCACAAGGTAATTATGTAAATGCTATGGATGAAATGCAACCACCTCCACAATTATATCAGAATTTATCACCATATGAATCAACAGCATTTATACCACCTCCTTCTAATAGTAGATATAATAATTATTAATTGATTTTATATACTTATATTTTATTAAAGTGTGTGTTGGAAAATGATTATTTATACATAACAAGTTAATTGTACTCTGTATAATCAATAAATTGGATAAAATAATTGTTTTGCCAAAATATCGAAAAATTTCCCCAATTGTTACTTTTTTGTTTTTAATGGAACAAGTATAGATCTGTCTATTATTTTTAGTCTGAAGAAGTAGTAAACGAGTTACATAACAAATCTAAAAAGGTTTTATGGTTATCGATAGGAGCTTCAGTATTGTTTATATATTTCTACAGTGTAATAGTTTTTTGCGATTTTAAATTATCTATCACCAATAATATTTAGTTTAGAATTGGTTTATTTATATATTGTGCCTGTGATTTTAGTTATTTTAATACCAATATGTGGTATAGAAGGTGCAAAAAAGAGAGACGCTAGTTTATTGTCGGCAGTATATATAGACGATAATATTTTTTAAATATAGTTTACGTGGGCTAATTTTGCTCTCTTTGCCTGTTCAGTATATAATGTTATTAATTTTTATATATTAATAGGTGTTGGATATATTTGTTATGATAATAAACGGAGTAAATGTCTTGTCACATTCAGATTCAAAATATAAAGCATATTTTATTGTTACTGTAATTTTAACTATTATTGTTATTATATTATCAGTATAATATATATATAATATTGAATATTTTAATAGTTTTTATCTTTCTATCAAGGAAAACAGTTATATTCTCATCCTTATTATAGTCATTTCATTATTAATCCATTAGCCAATGTTGTAGGTCAAAGACCAATAGAAATGGTTCAATACGTTACTCCAAGTGGTCAAATAATAACTGGAATTCCAGTTGGACCTATTCAACCACAACAACCACAACAAATGAACGTTGTCCAAGGTATTCCAGCTTATACAAACCAACAAGGAACTTATGTAGTTAATATGAATCAACCTCCTGTACAACAACCACCACTATCTGTTTATGTAAATACAATGAATGAATTACATCCTCAACCACAAGGAACATATGTTATGAATATGAATCAACAACCTCCAATACAAGAAGAACCAGTTGTATTATTACCAACTCCTACTGGTAATGAAAAGCAACATAATAATAATAAATATTAATTACATCATATATTTTTTTATATTTTTTAATGAAGTGTGTATAAAGGTATATATAAAAGATCTTTTTTGCATTTACTTTTATCATATTAGTATTTTAAAAGCCTAAAATAATACAAATTATAATAACCTAATAGAGAAGCCCAAATTATAAAAATAATCAACTATTTTCTATTCAATTATCTATTTTCACAAAACAAAAATCCATATTCTTCATATTACATCATATATTTTGAATTTCTTATTTTTCAAAATGGGTTTATCCTAATTAGTGAAAACATTCCCCAATTGTTATTTTTTTGTTTTTCATGGATCAAGTATGTGTATGTCTATAATTTTTAGTCTTTACAATCACCAAACGACTTAAGAAAGCAATCTGTAAAGGTCATAAGTTTATCTATAGGAGCTGCAGTATTGCTAAAATATTTCTATAATGAAACAGATATTTATGATTTTAAATGTTGTAATATCAAGTATTTATAGTGGTTTATACATACACCAACTCTCTGTGCCTATTATGATATACATTCTAATTCCAATATGTGGATGTGTAGGCTCAAAATTAAGAGATGATAGTTTATTGACATTAGTATTCATAATATTGTATATTTTACTTCTATAGTTTGCATGTTCAAACTGTTTAGTGTTTATGTTTGCTGTATAATAATGATAATTTCTATACTGTTAATAGATAATTTGTATAATAATTTGTATAATATTGTGCCTTCAAATGTCAACTAGTGAATTAGAAGAAATAATAGTTAAAATAGCAATACTAATTGCTATTTTATTAATACAAAGTGTTTTTTCTGTATAATACTTATATAAGTTTATAATTACATTTTTACTATAGTATTTATCATTCTCTAAAGCGAAAAAATTATATTCTCATCCATACTATTCTAGAAGGATAATAAATCCATCAGGAAACATGATAGATGAAACATCAATTGAAAGGACAAATTTATTACCTCATATTATTACTGGAATGCCTGTTCCTCAAGCTCAGCAACCACAAATTCAAACACAAACTAATTTTGTTCAATCAATTCCTGTTTAATCATCAGGAGTGGTTATACTACCATCTAATAGAAATAGAATATAAATTTAAAAGAAAATTATTATGTTAGTTTTGAATATTGTTTAATTATTATGTATTTGTAATAATAAACATGTGAAAGTGTATGCTAATTGTAAATCATTAATGAATTGCCTTTATTAATAACTTTCAATAATGATGAAACGGCTATATTTTGTTAAATCCAAAAACACTCTTTTATTCTTAAAATAAATGCCTGTTGGTAATTTCAATTATCAAAATCCCACACGAATATTATTTGGGAAAGATATGATACGAGAACTACCAAAATACCTACCAGAAGATAAACATTTCATATTAACTTATGGTGGAGGTAGTATAAAAAAGTATGGTACTTATGATGCTGTTAAGAAAGCGTTAGGTAATAGAATAGTAGAAGATTTTGGTGGAATAGAAGCAAATCCTGATTTTGACACTTTAATGAAATGTGTTACAAGAATAAAGGAAATTGGGCCAGACAAATGCTATTTGTTAGCAGTTGGTGGTGGTTCGGTAATAGATGGTAGTAAATTCATCTCAGCTGCTAGTTACTTTGAAGGTGATGCATGGGAAGATTTATTATTGAAGCATGCTCCAATCAAAAAGGCAGTTCCACTTGCAACAGTGTTGACTTTACCAGCAACAGGAAGTGAAAGCAATAAAGGAGCTGGTATTTCAAGACGATCAATTCATCGAAAAGTAGGATTTAAAAATGATTTGTTATTCCCTATAGTGAGTGTATTAGATCCTGTTTTATCTTATACTTTACCTGATAATCAAACAGCGAATGGTGTAGTAGATGCTTTTATTCATGTTTGTGAACAGTATATAACATATCCATGTGAAGCTGATTGTCAAGATCGATATTGTGAAGGATTGATGAAAGTATTAGTGAAAAATGGTGAAAAGGTAGTTAATGATCCAAAAGATTATGCAGCTCGTGCTAATGTAATGTGGGCTACAAATCAAGCACTGAATTATTTAATAGCGCAAGGCGTTCCTGAAGATTGGTCAACTCATACTATAAGTTTTGACTTAACAGCTCAATTAGGCTTAGACCATGGTGTTGCTGTAGCTATTATTCAGCCAAGATTGTTAGAGTATAAAATTGAACAAAAGAAAGAAAAGTTAGCAATGTTAGGTGAAGCTGTATTTGGAATAAAGAATAGTGATAAACTATGTGAAGCAAAAGAGACAATAAAAGCAATAGAACATTTCTATCATGATATAATGAAAGTTCCAACTCGAATAAGTGAATGTAAATGTAGTCAAGATAAAAGTTGGATAAAAGAAGTTTGTGATAGATTTAAAAAGGAAGGAGCCAAATTGGGTGAACATCAAGATATAACCTCAGAAGATGTAGGAAAGATCTTAAATAAATGTTATTAAGTTAAATACTGTTTTTCATTTACATTTTGAATTGTTTTCATTGTTTTATCCAAAAAAAATCCCCAAATTGTCAGTTTTTTAAAAATGGAACAAGTATGAATCTATGTAAAATTAAATAGTCTGAAGAAGTAAATAATGAGCTAAAAAGTAAATCTAAAAAGGTCATAATTATTTCATCAGTAGCTGCTGTATTATTTGTTTCATTATTAGTTGTAGTTTTTTGTAGTTGTGAATATTATCATAATATTAATCGCTAATACTGATAATATGGAGGGCATATCTGCACCTTCTGTTGTATTTATTTTAATAGCCAATCTGTGGTATAGTAGGTACAAAAAATAGAAATTCTGGTATATTATCATGGGTATATATACATTTTTATATTTTTTTGTTATTTAGTTTACATGGTGTAGTATGTGTGAATTTGTTTATACTGTATAATAGAAATATTGATTTAATATAAATAGATGTTATATATTATTCAATGGATAGTAAGAGCTGTGTTTTTATCATATTTCAAAGATTATTGTAATAAACATCATAAAGATGGTTATGATTGTGATTTATACAACAGTTCATCATTTTGGGTTTATTTCTCATTAGCAATTATAGTATCAATAATAGTGTGTGTTTTATCAGTATATATATATATATATTAAATAATTATTCTTCATATATAGCTTATATCTTACTTAAAATCAAAACAGTTATATTCAAATCCATATTTCAACAAAATGAAAGTTAATCCATCATCTGAGAATGTAATACCAATGCCAATAGAAATGGTTCAATATATACAACCAAATGGTCAAATAGTAGCAACTGCTACTTATCAACCACAACCACAATTTCAACAGACTAATATTGTTCAAGGAATTCCAATATATGCAAATCAACAAGGTAATTATATAATTAATGTTGATGAACAATTGCAACTATCACAACCACAACCTCAAGGTAATTATGCTGTAAATATGAGTCATACTCAACCTCCTCAATTATATCAATCCCCTCCATCATATTCATCGAAAGTAATATTACCAGCTTCAAATAATAATAATAATTTTAATGAATAACTGTACATATTTTATTTATTTATTTATTTATTTGTCATTTTCATCTTTATTGATGTACTTAAATCAACAACTAGAAATAATTAACTGTGGTTAACAATTAAAAATATATTCACTTTTCGCAAGCACTATATTCCAAAATAAATGACAAATAAAATTCTACATAATTAAGCAAATTATTATGTATGAAATCAAATCAGAAAGCTAGATATTAGAATTTCAAAACAATGTTTTGCCGAATTAACCAAAAATAGCCCCAAATTGTCAATTCTAAAAAATGGAACCAGTATGGATCTAGATATTATTCAATAGCACGAGGAAGTTATAAATGAACTACAGAATAAAACCAAAAAAGTTATAGCAGTTTCAATTGTAGTAGCTGTATAATTTGTTACATTATTTGTTTTAGTTCTTTGTGGTTATATGTACAATTTTATCATATACTAGCGATTCAGGAGATTTATATGGAGTATATGCTCCCTCCATTCTATCAATAATCATCCCAATATGTGGTATTTTAGGAGCAAGAAATAAAAATCCTAATTTATTGTCATGGGTATAATTATATAATTGTTTTATTTTCTTGTCTAGTTTACTTGGTGTAGTTTATGTGAATTTGTGTGTGGTGTATAGTTTAATAATTATTAATATTATTGTAGATATTGTATGGTGTTGGATGGATAATAACAGCATCAATATTGTCATTCCTAAAAGAGCATTGTGATGATGATGACAAATACAACCATAATGATAATGATAGGTGTAAGTTTTTAAATAGTTCTTCATTTTGGGTATATTTCGCAATAGCTGTTGTTATGTCAATAATAATTAGTGTTTTATCAGTATATAATTGTTATATTTTTAATATTATTTCAATAGTTTTTATCATACCATTGGGGAAAGGAATTGTATTCTAATCCATACTTTAATCATGTTATAATTAATCCACCAGTGTATATGGCAGGTCAGGGACCAATAGAAATGGTCCAGTATGTAACACCAAGTGGTCAAATAATAGTTGCTCCATATCAGCAACAACCATTACAACAAATGACATTATCACCTCAACAACCAAGTAATATTGTCCAAGGTATTCCAGCTTATACTAATCAGCAAGGAACTTATGTAATTAATATGGATCAACAACCACAAATACAACAATCGCAAGGTACTTATGTCTCTAATATAAATCAACCTCCTCTTCCACAGCTATATCAATCTCCATCCTCAGATTCATCAATTGTATTACTTCAACCTCCTAATGGCAATAACAGTAGTAAATAATCTCAGTAATAAATAATTAAATGTATTTATCTAATATGTGTGAAACTGTACATCTCATTTGGTTGTTATCACTATATTCTTTCAAATAAAATAAATAACTAATCGTAATGATTTATTTTCACCTCATTTAATTCCAACCAATGTTCTGATGTTTTTTAAATAATTTTATAATTTATATAAACTATCTACATGTATTAAATATGGAAGCTGAATGACAAAGAACATCGTGTAAAATTCATGTAAAATTTGGCATTTACTTAGATATACTCTGCAGCTTTGCTATAAGTCGTTGCATCATATTATTAACAGAAGCATTATCAAATGACTAGAACATTCTACATTCTGATATAAAATGATAGTTAAACGAAAATTTTCCCCAAAGATTTTAAATATGCAGTTAGTATATTTTTTACATATTATCAATAGTCTGAAGATATACAAACTGACATAAAGAAGAAAACAGGAAGAGTTTTATATATCGCAGGAGTTGCAGCAGTATACTTCATAAAGTTGTAATATATAGGGTATAATAATGGTGGAAACGACATGGCAATTAATATTCTTAAGCTTTTTTTATTTTGGTATACTACCATATAATTTGCTTGCGTTGATTATTCCATTATGTGGTTATATTGGTGTTAAAGCTAAAATATTATGTTGTGTAGAATGTGTATCTATTTTATTCATTTATTTTATTATTGCAGTTTGCTTTAGGAAGTTTATCTAAGTGTTGCTTAGTTGTATATTTTAATCTTTATTTTCATTAGTTTGGACTTTGCATTATGTGGATTGTTCTGGCAGCAATAGGGTTTACTGAAGAATTAAACAATTTTACAATTTTTGTAGTAATTGAAGTAATTTTATCATTATTCTATTTTGTTACCACTGTATATATATTGTGATGCGTTCATATTTCCTAGGGTCTATCATGTTGGTGGGGAAGACAACTTTATTTACATCCTTACTTTTGTAAGTTAGAAATTGTACCTCCACCTAACGTATCAGGTGTACCAGCAAGGACTGTAGAAATGGTGCAAATTGTAACACCAGGTGGTCAGATTGTATCTGGTTTTCATACACCAACAATTCAAGCACCACCACCTCCTCAAAGACGTATTTGCAGTGACATGAACTGCCCAGCATTACCATAATAATAACAAAGAAATTAATAATTAATAAATATATAACTTGATTTTACTAATGTTTTATTTAATATAATTTAATGGATTTATGAAATATTAATAAGTAGATCAATTAAGTATAATAAATACTTATGTGAAGCTATTAGTTGTTGAAATATTATATATAAATCAAATTCATTGAATCATTTTGAAGGTTATGTATGAAGCTGAAATATCTACCCATATATTATATAGTATAATTATTATAGACTTTTATTATTAACAAATATGTCTTGTAAAAATTATGTAAAAAATATATATATCGAATATTATATCTACAGGTACAGATAATTGATAAACATAATATTATTCAAAGAACACTGTCAAAATATGAAAGTAAATATATGAATATATATTTTTTTAAATAAAAATAACGAAAAAATCCCCAAAGATTTTCTATAATGAATAATGTATGTTTTACACATATACAATATAGCCTCAAGAAGTAGAATTAGAAATAAAGAAGAAAAGTCAAAGGGTTATAAAAATAGCGATTGTATCTGCAGTATATATCTTACTATATATAATTAACTTTCTAGGTTGTGGTAATAGTAGATGCAGGAATAGCGTTTGGTTTTGGTTATGTAAATTATATTTGGTTAGTATTAAACACTGTGGTTGCCTTATCTATTCCGATATGTGGTTATAGAGGAGCTACAAATAAAAATGCTAAAGATTTAGCCTGGGTATCTATAAACTCTGTATTATTTTCCATTTAGTTTACATGGTGTAGTCTATTTAAGTCTGTGTGTATGGTATAGTTTATTAGTCAATATTATTTTAATAGTTGATCGATGTAGGATACTCAATATTCTTAGCTATGTATGTGTCTGACTTACTATCTTATTGTGATGAAAATTATTCTGCTGACTGTAGTGTTTATTCTTCATCATTTTGGATATATTTTATTATTATAATGATAATATATGTAGCTTATCTTATTACATTAGTATATTTTATTATTATTATCAAATAGTGTTTTTCATTTTGGTTGGGAAAACAACTATATAATCATCCTTATTTCACTAAAATTGTAGTTGCTCCTCCAGTTATAACAACAGAAGCCAAACCAATAGAGATGATACAAATAGTAACTCCAGATGGTCAAGTAGTAACAGGATATCATGTTCCAAAAACAATGCAATTACCACAGAATGTTAATATAATTCAAGGTGCTGTTGCTAATCCAACACCACAAGCAACTATTCCAACTGTTATATCTACTTCTCCAATACCACAAGCATCTATACCAACAACTTATCTTGTTAATATGAATCAGCAAGAACAACCAAATATAATGCAAGGAATTGTTACTAATCCAACCCAACAAGGAACATATATTGTTAATAATAATGAAGAAGCAGCTGCACGAGGAGGTATTTATATTGTTAATGTGGATAATAATGAGCAACCAATGACAAAACAAAGAGAAGGTATTTATATAATGAATAAAAATGATGATGATGGAGAAGAACAGAATGAAACTAATGAAGTCAATATAAAGAATAAGCCTCCACCTCCACCTAGAAGACATGTTAAGAAGAGCAAGAAAGAGTCTCCTCAATCTTCTCCAAAAGAAGAAGAAGAAGCTTATCAACTACCATCTCAATCATATAAGAATGAAAAGCAAGTAAAAACAAATAATTCTAATGATTCCAGTGACAGTGATTATTAGACATGTAATTTCATAAGTATATTCTGATTTTAAATAAATATTTTATGTTATTTATCAATTTAATTTCAAAATAATTTAATGTAACATTCACAAACAAAATTGATTTAATAATATATTCATAAATATTACTGTATTTATAGTATAATGATATACATGTTATATGTTATTTATTAGCATATATAGAAATTTATAAAGTTTCTCAATCAAGCATATGTAAAGACATAATAATGTGCATCTGATGTTAATAATATTATATATATATATATATATCAGCCTATTTATAATAATAAAATGGTTATGTATAAATCATGTAAAAATTCATAATTAGAGAAAAACATATCTATATATGTCATTATTGTATATAAGAAATATAAAACGTGTTAATGAAAAATTTCATACAAATAAATGCAGGTAGAGTATATTTTCAAATAATCTTCATTTTAACAATTATTCAAAATTCACACATCATTATCTAAAGTTTATTCAGTAAATTTCCGAAACAAATTATTTGAAGTGATAAATTCTACTCCACAAACATGAAATTATCAAAATGATATTTGAATGAAAAAATCCCCAAAGATTGATATTTTATGAATATCGTATTCTTTTTACATATAATGATTAGTCCAAAGAAAAAGAATTAGAAATAAATAAGAAAAGTAGAAGGGTGGTAAATGTAACTAGTTCTTTAATAGTATTTATTTATTTAACAAAATATTAGTGCTTAGTTATTGCTAATTTAGCTATCGTCTTTTTTGGTTATTCAAATTTATATTGGTCAATAATTAGTTCACTTTATGCACTATTAGTCGCATTCTGCGGTTACAGTGGTGCAAAATATAAAAATATTAGTATATTAGCATGTGTATGAATATACTGTAAAAATATAATATTATTAGTTTTCGTGGTGTAATATCTTGAATTTCTTTTGTATAGTATGATTAAATATATTTATTTATACAATAACAGATGGTCAATGTTATATATGGAATATTTTTAGCAATATATGCTATGGATTTAAATTCAAGTTGTATAAATAACGAATATAGTGACTGTGATAAATATGATTCAATATTTTGGGTTTATTTTGTGTTATTAATAATTATCAGCCTTGTATATATGCTTATTACAGTATATATATATATAATTATTTCATTTCATATTATTAAATAGTGTTTGTCATTCTGTTTTGGAAGACAACTATATATACATCCCTATTTTAATAATTTAACTATCACTCTTCCACCATCTCCACCTATAAGAGAAGAAAAGCCAACAGAATTAGTTAAAATTGTAACTCCAGATGGATTAATTACACCAGTGCGTTCTCCAAAAGTTCAACAACCACAACCACAACCACAACATAGCTAATATAGTTCCAACAATAATTATCAGAGAAAATCAACAGCGAACAAGTAATGTAGTAAATCCTAACTCACAACAACAGCAAGATATACCACCACAAGTTATATACATTGTAAAGAAGAATGAACAACCACAACCAATTCCTATTGTAAGAGAAGTTGTTACATTACCTCCTCCTCAAAATGAAATTAGAATTGTAAAAAAGTATGATAACAATGAAGAAGAAGAAGAAGAATCAAAACCACGAAGTATACATGCTATAAATAGAGAAAAAGAAGTTCCACCTCCTCCTCCACCTCGTAGAAAAGTGTTTAAAGAAAAAGAACAACCAGAAGAAGAAGAAGAAGAAAACTATGAATTACCTTCAGACTTTTGTAAAAACCAAAAACAATGCAAAGCTCATGATTCTGATGATGATAGTGATTATTAGGAAGAAATAATTTGATTAATTTATAAATAAATATATATTTAATGAATGTTGTTATATATAAACAAGCTAATAAATAAAATTAATAATAAGAAGAATATAGTTTAACGTTTATTGTTGTTTATTCTGTTCAGTAACATGGTTACTCCAACATTTATAGAAAGCATCTTGAACTTTACGACAATCAGAAAAATCATTATGTGTACGATATAAACATTTTCTATATGTTTCTAAACTTGGTCCACATGCACTTCTAGCCTCTTCCAAACTAATTATTAACTATAAACAAATAAAAACAATACACATTTTCCACACATGATTTTACCTCTGCTCCTTGTGATAAACATTCAGCAGGATCACCATTAGCATCTTTGCATTTCAAAAAATTTAGATTTGCTTGACTGCATCTTTCGTGAATCAATGGATAGATTGAACTTAATGTATCAGATGTAGGAGTAGCAGGAATTGTATCAATTCTTTTTGGAACACTCATAATTATTAATTATTAAAATCCAGAATAATTTGGCTTGATTGAAAATTGATTCGTTTTATTGCTGTTTTTTTTTGTTTAACGAAAATGCCAAAGAAGTCGCATCCATTCGCATTGACTATGTTTGCTAGTCATGTTATTTCTAGCAATGTCCCCACAGATTATAATGTATGTTTATCATCAATCATTTAATAGACTTTGGTTGATAGATCGTATAAAAATCCAGGAACTAGATACAAAGCAGAAGTACCACCTCACAAAAATCATTCTGACTATGAAGCATTCGGAACTGGCAAAAAAGGTACATACTCAACAACTACAGGTACAACATACACAGAACAATATTCAACACTTGCTCCAACATATGAAAAAACCATACCTAAGACAAATATAACCAACTCTATGTGTTCTCAGTTTGTACTAGGTAGACAGCCAATGCGTATTAATTAATTGTTTATTTTTTATATATTATCAATAGACTATGAATCTACAACAATGTATGAAACTCAAAATCCAAGAGATCGAACAATACCAAAACAACCTCCATTAAAACCACGTCAAGATTTAGAAGGAGGTACAAATATAGTATCAGGTCTACCACGAATCCCACAACGTCAGCCAGGAATAAAAACCAGTAGTGATCATGCTTTTGCAAGACAAGTGAATGGTCAAAGATATAATATAATTTCTGGACAAATGGATCCGATTCAAAGAGCACCTCCATTACAGCTAACTCCACCTGCTGATCCTCCGCTTCATACACTGTATCCTGTTAGACCACCCAATTTTTGTCAATAAATTAAATTCATTAGTAAAATTTATTTATTTATTTTAATGAAATACGTGTTTGTAAATGGTTTATATAAAAAATTAATATTAATATTAATATTTTAATATAAAATGATAATTAATCCACTATTTCCATTATATTCTACCTACTATCTCATCATATTCATCTATTAACACACTTGAAAACTTAGCAATAGGCGAAAAGTATGTAATATCATCCATTTCATTTTCACTTCTTACCACATATCCACCCATAGTTATAACAGCAGCAATAGCACTAGTGTTCATATGATTATTTTCAGAGTGTTTTGATAGTTCACTATAGAATTTAAATAACAGATAATAATAATATCTTGTTTGCATCGCATATATGGGTTAATATATTCACCCAAACGTCTTTATATTGTTTTTCTTGCTCTTTAACAGATGATTCTGAGTTTATATCAGTTTTTTGGTTAATTTCAATAATTTCTTCATAGTATGACTTAGGAACGAGTGGTATTGATAAATGTCTTAATAAATTCTATTGTAAATAAATATTATGAAAGTATTAAAAAAATATATAAATACTTTTAAAATTGATGATACTTCATGACAAGTAATCTTACTAAAATCAGGTAATTCAGATAATTGTTTATTATCATTCAATATTAAATGAATACTTTCTTTCACAATTTTAGCACTGCCTGGTACTCTTAACAAATGTTCAACGTCATAATAATTCTGTAGAAATTTAATACATTCTTCAAAATATGGAGGAAGAGTATTGTTATTTGCTTGATAATATTGAAGTAAATCGATTTTGAAGTTTTCATCTTTTATTTCACTTATTACTACATCACGAGGCTATATTTATATTTATATTTATATTATATATACTTCTAATATTCCATCTTCATAATTTATCAACCAATTTGGTAAATTTAGTGATAATTCAGGGTATTGAGACTTTAAATCTTCTACTGAATAATCATAATTAATTTTTCTATAGAATTTTGCACTTATAAATGGTCTTAAAAATGCAAAGAATAAACGGATTGTGAATGAAGGATGTAGAATTCTTAATACCTTAATATTCTTTCTAAATCGTCTTGGTAATGATGATAAAGTGTTTTTAAACCATGAGAAATAGCTTCTGTTGAAGAAACTCATTCCAGCATGACAATATATTAGTATATAAGGCATATTTGTAATTTGATTCATTACCTTTATAAAAAGCAACAAACCTTTGTGAAGATCATCTGGAGTCTCTGTATCCAAATGATAAGGGATAAAAACGATAACAGGCATTTTGAGATGCTGACCATTAACATCACCTTCATGCATACCTATTCATTATCATTAACAAAAACAATACCACAACAATATATGACATTTCTCTCTTCTATCTTTGATAAATCAGTTCTTTTTGCTTCTTCTAACAGCTGCTCAAATAAATCTGGATCAGGAGGTGGATTTGCTTGTTCAGTCATTCAGTAATTCAAAAAATACTATTTTCTTCTTTAAATAAAACGAGTATATTTTTTGAATGAATTATTTTTTTGCCAATTTAATACTACTGTGTTTGTTAATTGTTCCATCTTTTTACTTTTTCATCCCATATAGACTACTGGTATTCAATGATAGATATCTTATACCAAAACACAACACACCAGCAGTAATCAATAAGACGAATTCCTCTGTGTTAGTAGTTTATGCAACATGTGGAAGAAAGTATCACTTTTCAATTGAAAGAAGTATATTTCCTACACACAAACTAGAATGTAATCCAAACACAAATTATAGAGATGCAAGGGAAGGTGGATTATTTCTAGATTTTATAATTCAAACATACAATAATCCTCTTGCTGAAAAGTATATATTCGCTCAAGGACATGATAATGCCAGTCATTATCGTGTAGACTTTTGGGAAAGAATAAAATACCTTTCGACAACTGAATATTTTCAAAACAATAAGTGTGGTGCTATTTATTGTGATTATCATCATTTCGGTGTTGAAGAAGAAGCATTACCACTGTTAAATCTTGGTTTTGCAGTGAATGAGTATTTATTGGACAATCGTATAACGAAAGTGAATATATTTATACATGATAAACGCAAAGATGATATTCCATGCTGTTCTACATTCTTTGTTACTCCAGAGTTAATTAGAAGAACTCCTTTGAGTGAATATAAGAGAATTAGACAGGCATTAATTGAATATATATCTGCTAATGGTGATAAAAATGCACCAAATCAAGGTGAAAATTATAACGCAGGGATATATTTGGAATATGCTTGGTTTTTGTTTTTTAAGCTTAAAAGTATTCCTAAACCGCCATGTGAGAGTAGTTAGATTAGTAATTAAGATAATTTAATGATTGTTGTATTTTGAATGAATTTTTTCTTGAATCTGTCGCTGTAACGGTCAAAATTATTTTGAATTATTCGTTTTCTATTATTTATGAAGCTGTTTTACAGTATAGACAATATATATCATTTATTTAGTTTGTTTGTTGTCTGTTTTAGTAGTTCAGTTGGTCGTTTGCAGTAACGAAGTGGAAATAGAGTCAAAAGAAAAGAAAAGTGGTGTTACCTCCACAGAAAATAGAAGAAGTGTAACTGATACTTTCAGTTATGTAGGAGGGTTAGAAGGCATAGCTTACTTGATATCAAGCAGTAAATTTGTTGCAGTTCAAAGAAGTGTAGATTATTTATATAAAATAGTTTATTCTCATACAACTTCAAAGACTGGAGATAAAATAACCTTCACAGTTGGAGATTTAGACAAAAGTCTGACTCTTTTCCATTTTTCAAGTGATTTTGTTAGTGAATTGGATGAAAAATGTAAGATTGACAGTAAATTAAACTATAATTACACGTATACTTATTAAATTCACTATGTAATAGTCAAATAACAGATGCAAAACAGTGTGATGATATAAAGACAAAGGTGGCTAATATTATAAACAGTATATCAAAGCCAGATAGTATAACAAACAACATATTAACACTGAAATCATCAGATGAAGTTGAATTATCTACATTATGTATATATCCACCTATTAATAAATATTTATAAATAGTAAGTGAAGGTGAATTGAATTACAAAATAGAAAACACTCTATATCCATCCCAATCTGTAACACCATACATCTTTTATTCATATAAAACCAAAATAGAAATTGACAAAGTAAATGTAACAAATAGTGAAGATGGTTCAACCTCAATTGTAACAGTAACAAGAAACATATATGATTTAATGATGGAACATCAAAAATATTCAATTTTAAAGAAAACTTCTTCAATCAGTGATGTGATTGAATTTACATATACATCCACTCCATTTATATTTGTCAATAATGATGGTAGAACTTACACTGAAGCAACAAGTGATTATTCACAAGCTGTTTATTATTATTGTTTAAATTCAGATTGTAAGTATATTTGTGAAATGTATAATGATGTTAATAATCCAACTGAATGGACGAATTCATTGGTGAATAAATGTTATGAAGTTACATCAAGAGCTGTTTCTGTACCACTCTTTAATAAAGCATATGAAGATATTAGTAAGGAAGTAAAAACATCAGTTTCTAGTAATAATGAAAGAATATTGAAAATATCAAATAATTATATTAACAATGTATTAAAAGAAGATGATTATGATAATAAAAATGTAAAAGCAAGTAATGGTAAAGGTTATTATTATGAAGATATAAAACAAACAATTAATTCAAATGATTTGGGCTATTATAAAGGTTATTTCTTATTGAATAATAAATTAACAATTATTGAACATACAGGTGCTACAAGACAAGAAAAAGTATCACAAATTAAATTGGTTAAAGAACTGAACAGTGAAACTCGTATATATATATATATTAATTTTTAAATATAGATTCATTTGCCATTAATGATGTTGATGATTTTGATGATGAATCATGTGGAATTGAAGTAGCAGCTGGTGAAGGAAATTGTACAGGATTTGTAACATTTGATAAAATTACTGAATGTGATATAAATATAGATAATTATTTAAATAACTATATTGGCTATATGTTTAATGTAAGTGAAGATAAAACTTCATTGATAATCACTAATATTGATGATAGAAAGAATATAAAGAATATATATTTGAAAGAAATTGGTATATATATATATATATATATATAATTATAAATGTATTATAGATGAGAGTGAAATAAGTGGTATTATTTCTAGAATAAGTAAAGATGTATTACCAATTAGTGAAAAGAGTAAATGTATAAACGTAAAAGTAAATGAAACAGTCACTTTAGGTTATGATTATAAAGATAAAAATGAATGGATTTCAAATGGAATAATAATTGATGATCAAAAGTTTTACAAAAAGATGAGTTTTATATTAGAAAATATTAATTGTTTATCATGTCAAGAAAGTTATTTTGAATCAGGGAGTGGTAAATATTATTATCAATATTCAGTGAATGATGTAAAATATTATAAATCAGATAATAATCCATTTTATCGAAGTTTTTATGAATTAAAAGGTGAAGATTTTGTTGATTGTGAAAATGATTATAAAACAAAAGGAATAAAACATTTTGATGATAATTTAGAAACAATAAGAAAATTACTTCCAACTAATTCCAGTAGTTCTGGTAAAGATGAAGAAGATGGAAAACAGAATAATGAATCGAATTGTTATGGAATTGTTTTTTCATTAATTATATTGACATTTTTGTTATTATTTTAAAGATATTATTGTTATTATATTTTAATTAGTTTGAATTGTTTTTTGTAATTATCAGAAGTACAACTTATATGAAGTTGATAAACTGCTTTAATAATGTTGTATTTTTTTTCAGATAATCCATCTATTTTGATTTATCTATATCTTCTTTAATTGTAATTGATAGTTCATCTAAATAATCAAACATTTTTTTTTCTTTTCACCAATCAAACAAAAAACACTTTAAAGTAATATATTCGATTAAAATAAGTAATATAAGAAGAAATAATAAATTTTCTATAAGAAGGCTTTTAATAACAATAATCCAACATTTCCAGCTACTGATTTCGCCAAAATTACAGTTGGTTCTTGAATTATCATATCAATTACAAAGGATATTAAGCAGCTAATTATCCAGTGTTTACTTTGACTACTACTGAATTTCACTCCATACAATAAATCAATATAAATAACTATCACCAAATATACGAAACATATTCCAAATGCACATCCACTTAATATATTTCTAATTCGTTTCTGTTCATACCATAATTTATATTCATTTCGACGTTTTACTCGACTATTTAATAAATATTTTTTACAATTCATCTGAATTTTTATTAATTTCTTTAAATCTTCCACATTTTTATATCTATCAACATTTTCAACATCATATACATCATTCTCATCATCATATACACTGTTTTCTATACTATAAATCTTATTTTTATTATATTTAAACATCATCAAATCACTTATTACTAAGACTATACTGATCATTAAATAGATGAATGAACTAAATATCATTATCATTGCATAAGTTGTCATTTTATCATAAATAAGTTTATTACAACTCACTACATCATTACTCATTATATATTCATTATCAACACAGTAACTATGACTGTTATAATCATTTATATCATAAAAACCACAACAATTCAACTCACTTTCTATATTGTTAGTAATTTCCTTAAATATATTTGAATTTACTCCAAATTGCCATAATTTATATACAAATGAATTATTAGTATTATGACTAGCCAATGGAATTGAGATTCCTAAACTAATTGCTAATAATACAATGATGACAAAATGTTCTATTAAATTACCTATTATACTTTGTTTATTCATTTTTAAAATAGCATATACACCATGGAAATTACATAACATCATTACTATCATTATTACTCCAATTACTATACCTAATAAGTTGAATTTTGTTACGCATAAAGCCAATATTAACAGTATTATACTCATTATTACAGAGATTGTACTGATTATTATATACCAATTATCAATGTTTAAGATTTCTCTTCTTCTCTTTATATTCTCTTTGTTATTTGTATTTGTATTTGTTGTTGTTACATTATCTGATATTGGAATACTGGAGAATTCAGTTTCCTTTTTATTACCATTACTATTAAAACAATTACAAAGTAATTTACATATTGTTGGATTTAACACTTTCTTCTTATTCTTCTTTCTCAATCCTTTCAAAGTGAAGTTATTAGCATAATAGAATAATCTTGGTAAGATTATTGTCACTGGTAACATACATAAACAACTAATTATTCCATTTCCTAACATTTGATTCAAATTCTCACTGTTACTTCCGTAGAATAAAGCTAATACTGCAAAGTTAGTTAAAATAGTTGATAGTAAAATCAACATTCTTTCACTTCTTGATACTATTGTATAAGCACTAATTGGAGCAATAAATACATTTGCATAGTGATATTCTCGTTTAAATATCTCGAAATATCTCTTACAAAATGACATTGATTCATCAGTGTAAATCTTCATTGAATCTTCTTCTATTTTCCCTCTTTTTAAGTATAAATTAAATCTTTCTTCTTCTAACATTTCTCTTTGTTTTTTACTTAAATAATAAATCACAACCCAGCAAACGAAGAACAGTAATATAATACCACTAAATACTAATGGAATAGTGATATTACTGTTATTATATTTGAATAATAACTTTGCATCACTAATTGGATTGACTACATTCATTTTAGGTATTGATTTACTGATAAATCCACTAAATTTTGATAAATGAATTGTACCACAAGTTAATATAACATCTCCATTATCATCTTCATATATTTCAAAGACATAAGTACCATTCGTAGAATATTCTTTTTTTTCTTCATCATAATAACTACATTGTACTTCTTTAAGATTAACATTACCACTTAATCTTTGACTAAATATGATTGGATTGTTTAATTCGGTCACTTTTACATTCTTATTACCATCATATCTAATACTGATTGATAATAAACTACTTTCTTTTGTATTGTTATCTTTAAATAAATTCTCATTATAATTAATCATTTCTATACCTTGAACAGGTCCTAATTCCTTTATTTCTTTAAATGTTTCTTCATTTATATCGATTTTACCACCATTATTATCTTTAATCTCTTTACTTATATCATTCACTACTTTTACTCCAAAATTATCTCCATTAAATTCAATCTCATTTTCATCTTCTATTATATTATGTATAGTTTTATCTAAATCATCATTACTTACTTTCTCATCAGATAATACTCTTTCATTTTCATTTACAGTCTCCAAGTATCTTTTAGTTGATATAATATTACTCGTTGTAAATAATAAATTCATTTTACTGTCAGTATTTGTTGAAATACCAGCTGTTGATCTCAATCTTCTACTTCTTCTTATTCTTTTTAATCCTTCAAGTGTATTATCAATTGATTTCTTTATATTTAATATACTATTAGCATCAATTTCACTGGTTGAACTACTTAAATCCTTTAATAACTTGCTAGAGGATGCTAAATCATCAACACTACCACTACTACCTGTAGTTTTTGATGTAATAGTATCAGCCATAGTCTGTAAGAATTTACTTCTTAATTCTTTTCTTTGATTAAATGTAATTTCATTCATATTACACTCCACTCCATGATAATCTTTATCACATTCACAATATCTATAACAATTAGGTTCACCTTCATAACACATAGTGTTATTATCATTATATTTACATATTCCATTGTCATTACAAGGTTTACCTATTATATTACCTTCTATATCTCTTACTGTACCTGGACATAACATTTCGTTTCTTTTACAACTTATACTACATTCAACTGTTTCTTTACTTTCACCTACACATTTTTTACCACTTTCTGAAGGTAATGGATTATTACACTTCCTTCTTCTTAATTTAGTACCTTTTACTAAACCATATTTCCCATTTTCATATTTAGCTGAACATTCACTATATTTACTCCATTCACTCCATCCACCATCTATTTCTGAAGTACATTTCTCTTTTTCACATTCAATAGTTTCAGTAGAAGTTCCAACACAATCTTTACCACCATATCTTGGAGTTGGATTATTACATTTTCTTGTTCTTGTCTTTGTCCCTTTACCACAACTTACATTGCATTCACCATAATCACTCCATTCACTCCATCCACCATCAATAGCATTTGGTTTATCACAATAATCACCTTCATAACCTTCATCACATATACATTCACCATTATCTTTGTTACATTTACCATATACACATTTCACATTGGCACATTTATCTCCTAATACTGTTATACCACTAGTCATGGCATCTACTATTTTTTGAGTATTACCATTCTTTACAATTTCTTCAAATTCATTCTTTATATTTATTACTTCTTTTAATTCATCATATCCTCTATTACATTCTTGTTTTTCTCTTTCACCTGGTGTTAATGTAATTTTGAAATAATCTAAATAAATACCTTCTACTAATGCTGTTTTGATTGTTGTTACTTCATTCTTTGTTATAGTTTTAATAGGTGTTATTCTAGCACTTGTAAGTAAATATTTATTGGGAACTATTGCATATAGAATATCAATTGCTTCTGAACTAGTAACACTTGCACCATCATAATACCACATCAATTCTGAATGTGTTCCAATGTTAAAATACATAACTATTTCTATAGTTTCATCATTATATAATACTGATGGATTTGGTGTAACTAACTGAATGATTGGTGATTTTACAGTGGATGGAATTGGTGTAATTTCTTCAATAACATAATACATATTGGGTAAATCAATAACCAAGTAATTTAAATCATATGTTTCAAGGCAAAAGGTGATGTTGAATATATGAAGACTTTCAGTGAACTTCTTATCATCTTCCATTTTGAATTTCATTTCTAATTTGTAATATTTACCTTCCTGTTTGAATGTATTATCTTCATAATTGATTATAAGTGTGTTTGACAATGAAGTATTCTGGATTACTGGATATAATTTAACATCTCTTGTTGGAGGTAAGGCTAAGTAAAACTCAACTTCATGTTCTTCACCTTCTTTACCACAAACGTATGGATTAATTATTAAACTGGCTTTGTCAGGATTATAAACCATTATCTCTATATTTCTATATTTACCAGCATATTCTCCTGCACCTACTAATTTGATTTTTATTGTATCTACGTATTGAGCTTTGCTGTTTTTATCAGTACTATCGGTTGTTAAAGTAAATTCCTTTTCTTTTTCTCCTGAGGGAATATCCATTGATTCTCCTGATTGATGGAATAAACCTGATGGTGAATCTACCAAGACAGTTAATAAAGCAGTTGCAGGATTTGACAATGTCACTTTTATCTTGATAACATCATTTTTATCATATATAAATTTTTCATCTGATGATATATCAACAGCAAATGAAGGGCTTGCTGCTCTTGATGCTGAGTCTTGTAAGGATCTTTCAGTTCGTTTAAAGTGCTTTTCATTATCTATTTAAATTAATTCATCTCAAAATATACTTGGAAATGCTAAAGCAAATATGATCAAAAAAGCTAAGATAAGGTTTTTCATTAAAATGATTTTTGTATAACCGAAATAAGAATTTAGCCGTTTTAGAATAGTCTTTTATTCGTTACATCGTTTTAAGTTGCATATAAAGTATTAAATAGTATATGCATATCTATCGTAAGTATATCACACATTATGAAACACATTTAAGGTAAAAAATCTATTATTGTATTTATGAAATAATTAAACAAAAATAGTTAACAGCCATTATGCTAAAGTATGTCGTATGATGGGATTGATGTAAAAATATATAGAGATTATACATTCGAACCTCATTTCATTTCATTACTCTATAACTCTTATTCGATATTTTATTAGTTATATTACACACAAAAATAATATACATAGAGGATTAAATTAGAGTTTTTCATACATGGAACTATTTAATCAGTATTAAACACATTATAAACAGATTCACTATTTTTTTTATTGACAAAATGATTTGAATTGTCATATAAGAGAAACTCACCACTTAATGATAAATTTTTAATGTTTCTATATTCATTTCTTAACGAAAATGGAGTAGGATATTTATCAATAACATTTTTCACTTGCAGAACTCCCATTCCTTTGATTTGACTTAATTGTTGACCAAAATATTCTTTTAATTTCAAGTCTTTCATTGACTTTATATATTCACAATAATTCACAAATAATGTTGGTGGATTGCTCAAAACATTCTTGCATAAATCTTCAATTTTATTATTTTTCATCTCATTTGCTATTATATTATGTATTGTACTTAAAAATTCTATTGTTCCATCAATACTAACAGTCCTTTCTATCATAAATCCATCTTTTATTTCTGTATGAATTATTGAAGATTCTAATGTCTCTTTTGGAACTTTATCTTGACTGTATATACTTCCTTCTATTAAATAGATTATATGATGAAGACCGCTATTCTTTAGTCTATATTTCTGCTCATTATATCTTCCATCAAATATACTATGGATTAAATCATCACTTGTTTTTCTTTCTATTATATAATCTGTTAATATTTCTATTCCACTTCTTTTATCTTTTATTATCCATTGATAATCTCCTAATGGTAATTGGCATGTTCTACAATTTATTTTTCGATTTAATAAATGAGTGTGGATATAAGTTCTATCTTCTTTACTTCTCATTTCTCTATTATCTACTAATAATATCAATTCGAAATTATCTTTGATAATATTATTATTATCTTCTGAATAATCGTTTAATAAAGATATTGCACATTCATCGATTGGTAATACATATTCTGATTCAACTATTCTTTCCTTTTTATTCAGTCTTCTTCTCTTGGTTGTGTTTCTTACCTTTTTAATCACATTTTCATTATTCATATTATTCTCTTTATCACTTTCATTATCTTCCTCATCAACTATTCTATCTTTTATCATTTTAGATATTATTGAAGCATTCTGCATACCTATTCCATCTAAAAGAAGAGCATCTTCTTTTGATTCTATTGGGAGCGGATATCTAGATTAATTACATAATTTCTACATACAATGTAATTGATTTGATTATTTTCTTATAAGAATAGAGACTTTTTGAGAATGAAAAGACTTGGGATGAATTTAAAGTATGATATCTTTGAATCAATGAATCAACAATAAATTGGTTTTCTTTACATGAACAAATATAGGAGTGTTTCATGGGATTTAAAATTTAAAATTCAAAAAAGTAACGAATATATTTCTATAAATTAGAGAAAAAACACATATAAACAGTATAAATAGTATTTATTCAGAATTTAAAGTCTTAAACAGTAGGTACTTCTCTTTACACTCAGAATTCTGCTGAAGTTGTGTTATTTGTCTATTAAATTGAGATTGTATATAAGAAATATCGTCATTCTGTTTGTGTAAATTGTAATGTATTTCACCCAATTTCGATAAGAAATTTAAATGTCTTTCTATTTATGATAAATACAATAAAATTTCATAATATATACTTAGATTTGGTAAATTCGATTTAATAGGTTGTTGTTGTTGTTGTTGTTGATATTGTTTGTTAATATTTTCTTTATTATCATTATTATTTATCATATTTATTTGATGAACTGATTGTGGAGATATATTATTTATATTATTCATTATTTCTATATTCTCTTTATCTTTATCTTTATCTTTATCTTCTATTACCTCATTTTCTTCTTCATTCTCATTTTCTATTTCATTTTTTATTACTTCATTATTTCTGTTACTATTGCTATTATCATCAGATATTTCAATATTATCTTCATCAAATAACAACTCTTTAGATATAGATGGACTAATATTACTACTATCACCCCATGTATAACTCGAATCTGATTGGCTATTTGGAAATATTGAATAAAGTGAAGAAGATTTTGAAGAATTAGGAGAAATTCTTTTATCTATTGTAGGAGTTGTTTGAGTATAATTAACATTATTTTCTTGTGAATATATCATATTTATATTTGATTCTTTGATATTGTCTAGTTGAGGTTGATATGGAGAATAATGAAGTGATTGAGGAGAAGTTGATTTTATATTTTTCATTGGAGTGGTTAGATTTACAGATTCAAAAGATTCATACTGGTTTTCTACCTCTATTTTTGTAACTTCATCTTCTTCAAGCAAATTTAGTGTTCCATATTCGATATAGCAATAATTTTGGTTTGGTATCTATATTTTATTACGATTATATTTATATGAAATTAATACATAAGAATGTTTGAAGACAAACTCTTTTATTAGCTCATTGTAGTATTTTTCACTCTCAATGTATGTTGTACAATCATTATTGCTATTCTAAATATTTGTATAATATTATATACTAGATTTTCTAACATATGAAACATGAGAGACATTTTTCTGAATAATAGTCTATTTAATTCTTCTAATTCTTGGATTCTAGAGCTCAAAAGTTGATTTTTTCTATTGTATTATAGTATAAATCCATACACAAAGAGATGATTCATTTTTAAATTTGAATTTCTCAAACAGGAAGTCAAACTTATATTATTAAATTGTATTTTTTACGTTATTAAATAAATATTTAAACTTATAATTATGCAAATATAATATATTTGATAAAGCATTTTAATAATAGTAACAAAACAAATCATAAAATACTATTGCATTTCAATATTCCAGAATTCTTATTATTATGCTGTTATTTTCCCTCTAACTTCCAAAAAAACAAAATTAAAAAGAAAATATATCAACAACAATAACATTCGAAAAAGATAATTATATAAATTCTATTATATATTTTTATTGAAATAAGCGTTTTTCATAACTATGAAGACTATGAATTCCAGCTTCCTTTTGTGCTGCTGAACTTCTAATTTCACATCTCAAAGTCTTATTTTCACGTTTAACACTCAATTCACTAACACTTTTCACACCTAAATCTTGTAACCCATGTCTAATTCCTTGAATTAAATATAATATGTAAGTATTCATTGAACCTTTATCAACTACAGATCCTGTCACTCCTTGCGCAACTTTTACAGCTGATCCAATTGCGAAATATCTCACATCGCTACCTTTCGTCATTGCTTCTACACTTCCCATTCCTCTATATTTCTTTAATCTAACACCATCTTGGAAGAAATACTCTCCTGGAGCTTCTTCTGTTCCTGCTAATAAACTACCCATCATCACTGTACTAGCACCTAATGCTAAAGCTTTAGTGATATGACCTGGGTTAGATATACCACCATCTGCTATTACTGGTATTCCAAATTGTCTTGCATATTTTGCTACATGATATACTGCACTTGCTTGAGCTCTTCCTACTGCACATACTTCTTGAGTTGTACAGATTGAACCAACTCCCATTCCGATTTTTAAACCATCACAACCTGCATTGATTAAATTTGCTGCTTGCATACGAGTGACTACATTACCAGCGACTACATCAATCTCTTTATGATTAGTTTTGAGATATTTAATCATGTCAATTTGATACTTTGAATTGCCTTGTGATGAATCAATCACTAACACATCAACTCCAGCTTTAATTAATTCATCAGCTCGATGATAATCAGATTGTCTTGTACCAATACTTGCACCAACAATTAAACGATTACTGCTGTCTAAATTGGCATGTGGGAAATCTACTGCTTTTCTTATATCTTTTACTGATACTAATGACACTAATAAATTATTGTCATTAATGACTGGTAATTTGCTTCTTTTTTCTTCAGTTAATATTTCATTAGCTTTTTTTAAGGTTATTCCTTCTTTAGCTACTGTTAATTTTTCTAATTTTGTCATCACTTTGTCAACTGTTGTTTTAGGATCTTCTACGAAGAAATAATCTCTTAAAGTGACTAAACCAACAAGTGGAGTTGATAAAGTACCATCTTCAGTTACAGGAAAACTTGAAAAACCTAATTTGGTTGATTTTTCTTTTAATTGAGATACTGTGGTAGTTGGAGCAACAACGACTGGATCAATAATGAAACCATTACGGTATTTTTTGACTTTGGATACTTCTTTCACTTGTTCTTCGACTGGCATATTGTAATGGATGATACCAAGACCTCCATTCAACGCCATGGCAATAGCCATCTTTGATTCAGTAACTGTATCCATAGGAGCAGAAACAAGAGGAACATTCAACTTGATATGTCTTGTGAAGTGACTTGTGAGATCTACATTTTCAGTTCCAAAGTCAATATATCCAGGTAACATGATAAGATCATCATAAGTGTAAGCAACACATCCTTTGTTTGTTTCAAAAACAAATTCGAAAGAATATCCATCAGCTCCCTATTTTCATGATAGATTAATGTAAAATACATCAACTGGAACTATTGAATTGACATCAGGAGAAGCCATAACTTTAAAAATTGATTAAAATCAAAAAATGCAAAAAATTTGTTTGGCTTGAGATGCAAAAATGCAGATTTAATAATTTTGTTAATTTTGATAATTTTCTGAATTCTACGGAAATTTCTTTTGTTTACACCATTTATATTATGATAACAACAACGTATATATAACTTATAAACTAAAATCTAACGAATTGGAGTATATCCCTTCTAACCCCAAATTAATGGGCCACTGGATATAAATATTCCAAAACTAGGATGACAAATAATGGCTTATATGATACAAACTTTTCGTAAGTTTTATTATATGAATTTCATTAGTTTGTCTGAGATATTCTTACTATGATACATTGTTTCATTTTTGTATCATCTTTTACTTATCATACATTTCATTATACTTATATTTTTATAGATAAATAAGAAAACTTCATAAATAGAAATGATTAATTTAGCTTATTCATTTAATTAATGTTACTTTATATTATCAATAAGATGATCTAAGCAGTGATCCATGTAAGACTGATCATCATCTTCTTTTTCAAAAGAATTAACAACATCATGTATATATTTTGACCAAGTATCATTTATTACTTCTATTCTATTCTCAATCTATTTATATATATTAAAAAAAAATAATCATATTTATACCTTAATCGTCTCATTTACTATATTGTCAATGTAATTACTTGAAAATTCTTCTACTATTGTATCATTAGTAACTGTGGGTAAAGGACGAAGTTCCTGTAAATTGGGAAAATATCTTTTTGAATTAAATCTCTCTTCTGGTAATATATCTTCTCTATTGATTGTGTTTAGGAAAGGGAAGTAATGAATCATAAATAATCTGAACAACTTACAATGAGTAATTGTATTACCATCTAATGAGACTTCTATACTAGTTAATTGATGACTGAATGTATTAATAAACTCCAATTGTTTAAAATCATTAATATTTGCATTAGAAAATGATAATGCAGTTAAACACTTGTATCTTTTTAATTTATTGATGTGTTGATGTATAAAATGAATATCATTATTTTCAAATATAATATGAGTAATATAATCAGGATAAGAATCATTACTTAATTGAACAAACTGTTCAGAACCAATAAATAAATCTTTTGATTTCATTTTTCCTGTATTTTGCTGCTGTGTTTGTTGTGGTTGTAATTGTTGAGTTACTGTTGGAGTTGTATTTCTTTTTAATAGTCTATTCAGTGGTTTAGGTGACATTGTTTGTGTATTGATTTGAGTTTGGAATTTATTTTCATTATTATTATCACTTTGAAGTGTTTTTTGAAATGCATTGACTGGCGATGGTTGTGGTTGAAGAGGTGGTTGTGATTGTTGCTGTTGAGACAATTGAAGTTGTTGTTGTTGTTGTTGTTGTTGTTGTTTTGGCTGTTCTTGACTTGGAGGAGGTATTGGATTAATTGAAGATGAAGAAGGTGGATATGGAACTTTTGTATTAACATTTATTGTAGTGATTTTAGGAGGTTTACCTGATGGCTGTTGTGGTTGTTGAAATGCAACTGTAGGAGTAGTTGATTCTGTATTAATATCTGGTGAATTTGATGTAATAGTTGTTATTGAAGTGGAAGTTAATAATTTCTTATGAGTATTTTGAGTTGGTGATTGATGTATTGGCGTAATGATATTATTTGGATTTCTATTCTTATTCGGAGAATGAGTAAATCCTAATGAAGTGGATCTACCATTGTTTGGATTGATATTACTATTCTCTTTTATATAATTATTCAATTGTTCTCTTTGTGATGAAGCTGATGATGGATGAGATATCTAATCATAATAATTAAAATATATATATATATATAATATTACGTGTTTAGTTGTTACTATACTAGTAGCTCTTCTTCTTTCTTCCTCATTTATTTCAATACTATCTAATACTTTAATCTGTTGAAATGATAAAATCAATTGATATCTATAATATTTTATAGAACATAATGGATTTCCTTCCAATGATATATCTGATAGAGTTGTGATACTTTGTAATGGATTTAGTCTTTGAATTGTGGCGATTTTATTCTCAGATAAATATAATCTCTGTAATCTTGGTAATAATGGCATTCCTTCACATTTACCTATGAAATTCTTCTTTAAATTCAATTCAATTAATGATATTAAAGAATCAAATCCTGAAATTGAATTTATTTTATTTCCTGCTAAATTTAATACACGTAATAGAGTCAAACTATCAAGTTCATTAACCTAAATATATATAATATAAAATAAATAAATAATAATTATACCATTTCTATTTCATTACTATGTAAATCTAATACATCCAACTGTGTTAATTCTTTTAAACCACTAATTGATTTTATTCTATTTTTACCTAACATCAATACTCTTAATTGTGTTAAATGATTTAAACCTTCAATTTTCTTTATTCCATTATCATACAAATCTAAATATACTAAATTATGCAAATAGATTGTATTTTCAATTACTTCAATGTTATTGTGCTCTAATGATAATACTTTTAACTGTTCAGCATCTGTTATTATTGGAAAAGTCTACCAAAATAATATATATATATATATATACTTTCATATCTCTATTTTCCAACTTCATTTTTTCAGATTCTTTATCTGGTTTTTCTTTATTTCTTTTGATTAATATTTGATTTGGATAATTTGGATTTCTTAAATAATAAATCCCATTTTCTTGATCATGATTTAATATTTGAAATCCTTTGTCTCTTTCCTTTTGAATACTCGGATTTGCAGATTCACGATTTGATTGCACCGGAGTTGTTGATCTGGTTGAATTAACTGAAGCAGAATGGGATTGAGGTCTATATGTTCGTGTATATTTATTCGGTAGAGAAACGGGAGGATAACCTTCACTACTTTTAGGTCGAAAGTATGTTTTGGGTGTTTGTTCCTGAAAATTATATATTAAAAGAATAGTAATACTTTGAATGAAGTGGTTAAATCTACAACATGTGGAGCTGATTTTTCTTTTGGCTTTCTTAAAAATCCTATTGTCTTTCTCAACTACATCTCATTATGAAATCATATATACTTGTTGTTGTAATGTTGCTGCTTCTGCGGGGAAGCTATATTCATATTCTTTTCTTCCAGAAGGATCTTAATATACAATAATCAACAAATTTATACTAGGAGGTGTTTCACTTATCGGTATTATTTTCGGAATGCCTTGCTGACGTTGTAAACTATGTCTACGAGCGTCAAAAATGGCGTGGTATGGAGCACTTTTTGAATCCATTTTAAAATTTATATTCGTTTCATTCAAAATAGAATTTAAAAAACGCAGAAACAAGGCTATTCTTACCTTGATATCAATTCAAAATGTTTTGCTTTAACTTACAAATGTGTTGGTATATACTTTACTCTTATAATATTTAAAGATGGTGTTATTAATATGGATTTGTGTGATGGTTCAAACTATTACAAAGGTCAAATCGATTCTAAAGAAATGCCTCAAAATGTATGAGTAATAATGTGATTATATCTAGTTATCATTTTCAGATTCTGAATATTTAAACCATTTATTACATTCATTAGATCCTTATAATTCTGATGAATATTCGTATATCTATATATTCGAGATATTTAATTTTATGATTAATAGATTATCTACAGATGAATCAGGTGAAAACTTAGTATTTCAGATACATCTTCAATTAGCAGGAATGTCGGTTAAATTATCATCTATTATATGTTATCTATATTCCCATTCCTCATTAGATTATTTAAAATCATTAATAAACCAATGTAACTCACTTGAAAGTGAATTGGAAGAGACAAAAAAGAAATATGAAGAAATATCAGTATATTAAAAGAATGAATTATAATTATAGAATACATATAGATCAACCAAGAAACTATTAGATGACTCAATAAAGAAAAAAGTGGAAAATGAAAGAATATTGATGATAAAATATATGAAATTATTAAATGAAAAGAAAGATAGTGTAGAAAGAATCAATAAAACTTCAGAAGAAGAAGATCGTATATTTAATATTAATTGATTGTTATTATTAAATAGAATATGAATCCTTATCTGAAGATAGTGATACAAATGTAGATCCTGATCCCATCCCATCAATAATAACATCATCATCACAAGAGTTATTATCATTATTAAATACCAATACAAATGTTCAGAAAAGAACTAGAAAATATATGCCTCCACCTCAACAACAACAACAACAACAGACAATCTCTGATAATATAAAGACATTAAAAGATTTAGAAGAATCACCTCCAAAGAAAAGAACTCGAATAAGAAAGAATATGAATAAAGAAATAGAAAAACAAAAAGAATATGATGAGAGTGAATTACTTTCTCAATTAGATAAGAAGGAGAGTAGTAGTAATAATAGTGTAGGTAGTAATTATTCATCATTAATGAGTGAAGATGATACACAAGATGCTACACAGATAATTGCAGTTGAAAATAAACCATTAAGTGATGAAACTACTCAAAGTGTGGAAGGAATGTCGTTAAGTTCGTTACCAACTCAAGTGATTAGTGTTTCACAGAGTGGACCTCCTCCTAATAATGTTAATAGTAATTCAACTCAAGATAAGAAGAAATCGGGTGAAATAAGCCAAATACCTGAGGATCTATTTAGTTTATTGTGAGATGTGCAATTGTTTTTTGTTCTATGAAAGAAATATTTGTTGAAAAAATAGATAGGTTTGAATTATTAGTTTGATAGTTCAAAAAATATTCGTTTCATAAAAGTTGGTTTTTAATGAATAAGACGAAGAGTTTATTATTTCCCGAATCAAATTATCTAAAAGTTAATAATTTGAGGAAAAGAATAGATTTAGCACTCAAAGAAACCTATAAGTACATAGATGAAAAAGAAAGTGAATTACAACCTGAGCTAAAGAATGAAACATTGCCACACCATGTAGAAGCCACTTTTGCAACATCAAATAGATGTATATTTTATGAGTGTTATTTAATAGCAATTCAAAGCACTTCTTATGGTAGCATGCCATGTGATCATATAAATCCAAAACCTAAAAAGCCAGCTGCTCTTTTTCAAACACCAGAAAGAATGGATTTAAGTAAGAAATTAAACAAATCAAAATCTCAAACAATGACACCATTGAGAACACCACCAAAATCTCCAGCTAAAACTCCAATTCAATATGACAGATATAAATTCAGAAGTAAAAGAAATAACCGAGGAAATGATCAAATTGATGGAATAAGTAGAAGATGGAAAAGGCAATTACTACATTTAACATTTATATTCGTATAATAAATACTAATAATATAATTAAATAAAATAGTGGAAATTTACAACACAACACAGAATCAAAGCTAGAGAAAGTATAATCTCCTATTTAGACTGTAAAAACAAATACAATACAATGAGAAAACTATTTTTACAGTGGAAAATAAATACTAAAGAACATCGTTTAGAATTCAATAAAAAAAGTAATTTATATTATATGCAAAATCAATCTGAATTTAAACAAAGATTTAATACTAAATATGATGTATTAAAGAAAGAATATAGAAGTGTATTAAATGAATTAGACAAAGAGAAATCTGAAAAAGATAGATATTACCGATTAGCTGAGTATATTCAATTGGAAGTAGATGCTTTAGTAAAAGATAAAACAATTAATGCAATTAATCTAAATAAACTTGTATAATATTATTTATATTTTTATATTTTTTATATCTATCTATATATAGAAAACGAATGAATTAGTTGTTACACTTGTTAATGCAGTTGATGATAATATCAATCGTCAAAAAATAGACACATTAAATGATGAAATTACGGATTATATTAACACCACATTTGACTTTATCAAAACAGCATTAGATGAATTATTAAATACAGATTATTACGATCCTTATCAATTATTAAATCCATTTGAACTATCACAGTGTAGAATATGGAGTGAAAACCCAATAGAAGAAACAATGGAATATAAAGAACCTGATTCTCCATCTTCTACTTCTACAAAATCATTTGATTTTAATGATATTTCTTCATCTTCTCCATCTCCTTCTAATTCTTCTTCTCCTTCTCCTACACATAATAAAAAGACACACACTCCGATTGATACACCACGACATTCACATAAACAAAGTCATTCACGATGTCATACTCCTCGACACTTATATCCAACACCAATACCTAAATCTAAACTAAAGAAATTATATTTTCCAAAAGCTTTGAATATGGAAAGTTATTATACAATCATAAATGATGAGAAAGTATGTATCAATACAAATATAGCGAATGGAATATTGAATGATTTGGCTGTTGATGATATATTATTGAGATGGTTTAATTTACATTTATTAAGATCAGGAAATGCTAAACCTACAATGGGTTTAATTGGTGGTTCAATAAATGAATCTTTACCGAATTATGCATATTTATTGTGTGAATTAAGACATAAACTGTCAAGTATATTATATTAATAATTTATATATTCTATTTTAGAAAGATTAATTCATTCTTTAAAACAATTTCAAAAAGATGATGTATATAAATCCGAACTAGTTTCAAACATCTTAAGAATCTCCATCAAAGAAACAGATAGTGATGTAATTAAGATGTTTAGAAATGAATCACTAATCAATGGTGAACCGTATGTACATAGAATATTTGTAGGTGAATTATTTTCTCATTTTCCAAGTCTTTTAAGAATTCATAGACAAGAATTGTCATTATATGAAAAATATCATAAATCACTTGTATATATATATTATTATTTATATTAATAGAATGAATGGCAATATCTTCAGTCAGCTAAAGAACAACTCGAGGAAGCTCATAGAAAATTGAGATTCTTAGCAACTCAATTGGCTGTAGAACCTAACAATCCTTTATTCAAAAAAGAAGAGAAATATTGGCAAGAAAAGAGAGATAATTATTATATGAGGTTGAATAAGATGTGTGCTGAGATTTTGTCAATTCAAAGAACGTATTTGACAGTGAAGAAGTATGCAATCGTTGGGAATGATATGATGGAGGAATTATTGATGAAAGTGAAGAGTGATAGTTTGAAGACGTTGTATACTATCTTAACTAGAAAAGAAGAAAGTGGATTCTATAAGGATGTATCAACACAGACAAATGATATAAATGTTTCTCAACTCAATATTAAAAAGGTAGCATAATTTAAATTTTATGTACATAATTTCAATTTTTGTTATATATAAGGAATTTCAAGTTTAAATAAGCATAATTGAAGAGAAGAAAAATAGAATAAGTAATAACGGATATATTTTCATAATCTTTTCTATTTTTCTAAATGGGATTATTTTGGAAAGTATAATTATTAATTTATGCTAATATGATCTAGTTTGTTGAAATGACTGTAATTGCTCAACCAGCATGGCTAGAAAGCATATTGATGAAGTATTCTAGTCTTTTTCACTTACCTTTTGACCAAGTATTCATTATTATATTTTGATAATAGGTGAAATTGCTATTGGTTATATTGTTATCTTACCCTTTGGCATATTTTCACTCCAAGATGAGTTGCAGTCCATTAAAACATTTCATATCATTTTTAGTTGGGATATTGTTTTTACAGTTCATAGTTGGTTCAGAGTATACCCAATCATTTATAATTTTCAAAATTATAGATATGTTCATGCAATAATCATGACAGTCATAGCTTATATATGCTTAGTGTTCCCTTACAAACGTAGTCCAAATGTTGTATTTGTAGCAGCTATGCTTTACCTATTCGGAATTCACTTATATCGTTACATATATGATTTTGGATCTTATAGAATAGATGTAAGTGGAACAATCATGATATTAGTTATAAAAGTCTCTTCAATTGCTTACAATTATTTAGATGGAACAATTCATTTCAATGAAACTAATCAAAAAGCAAAAGAAGGAGGTAAAAAGAATGTAGAGTATATTAGGAAGAGCAGAATATGCAATTTCTAAAATGCCATCTCCAGTTGAATATTTTGGATATATGTTTTATTTTCCTCAAATTATAGCTGGTCCATCCTGTGAATATAAAGGTATATATATATATATATATTATTTTTATTTTTATTATAGTATATATGAGAGCAATGGAACATGATTATAAAAATAGACAAATACCTCCAAGATCAGAAGCTGTAATAAAATGCATATTATTTTCATTAGTTGGAGCTGTAATGTATTTACTTGGAGGATTATATTATCCAACTTCCAAATTAATAGATTCTGATTTCTTAAAGAATTCATCTTATTTAGAATATGTTTTATTTTTGAATTTAGCTGCAACATTTATTAGAGGTAAGATATTATTTCTGTTGGTATTTATCCAGTGGTGCTTGTATAATGGGAGGATTGGGATATGAATATGAAGAAAACGATAAAAATTTAAATGGAAATTGGAATTATATAATAAACTGTGATATGGTAAATTTAGAAATATCAACCAGTCTTAGAGATGTAACAAGATTATGGAATATGACAACTCAGAATTGGTTAAGTCATTATGTTTATAGTAGAACTAATAACAGTATGGTGGCTGTATATGTTTCATCAGCTATGTGGCATGGGTTTTATTTTGGTTATTATTTATTCTTTATTAGTGCTGGTGTTGGACAATTTGTTGAAAGAAGTATTTTATATATTTTTTTTATTTATTTATTTATTTATAAATAGTTCGTTTCAGAAAAATATATCCAAGATGTAAAGATAATAAAGTGTTGTTATATGTTTATAATATCTATGGATGGTTTAGATCTGTATTGTTTATTAATTACCTATGTTCATCCTTTGTTGTATATATATATAACAATTATATGTATTATGTATTTTAGTTATTGACAATTCCAGCATCTCATTTGGTGTTTAGAAAGTTATATTATTATTTCCATATCATTGTATTAATTGAATATATAGTTTTATCATTCATACCTAATGTTAGAAAAGAAAAGAAAGTTGAATAACCAAGATTAATTACATATTATTTTTATTTTTTTAAAGTATTTGTATTGCACAATTATAAATAATCCATTAAAAGAAAAAACAAACCAAAAATATATATTATACAAATAAATAACAAGTATGTTATAAATATCAGGAATTAATGTCTTTTAACAATAGTAACTTGAGGAATTGGACTTTTATTTTTATGCATTTTATATGAAATATCTATAGGTGGTTGATTTTGGAAAGATTTATCACAGCATTCTAACAAATACTTTCTTAATTCTGCATCTTTTGTTAAAACCTCATTTATTCGATCTACAAGTGGAATTACCGGCTCTTGCTTCTTTGGCTTTGATCTAGACTTTTCAGATACCGTAGATCTTACACTAGAGTTCATTACTCTCATTCTCACTGTTTGTTGAAATTCCTCTAACTAAAAAATATATATGCTACATTTTTATGCTTCTTTTTGTTTAGCTTCTCTTGTCAATCGACTAGTTTCAGCCAATTTCTTTGCACTAAGAATTGGGTTTTCTGGTTGATAACTAGATGTTGCTCTTGGTATGTATGCTGGAACTGGACCACTACTCTCGGTTCTATACACTCCTTTTGAATTCTTTGGTATTGAAACTATTACAATGAATTATTAATCTATATACTGTAACTTGGTGCTAAGGTGTGTCTTTCTATACTAATATTTGATATAAAATTATTTCCTAACATGTGAAAAAATGAATTTTGTATTTAAAAAAATTCAAATTTAAAAGAATTGATTGGTTAGATTCTAGAATGAAATTACTATCAAATATCAGCTAATTATGACTTCAATTTTGATAGTATTGGGAACAACCTCTCTGTTGGACAATCCAGAATCTATATCCAGCATCACATGTTCTGCAAAATTTGTTTGCATTAGTATAATTTATTTTTATAACTCATTTCATTATCTATTTAACAAATGATAATGAGCAAACTCCAAAGAAACGTAACTATCCTGTAATAGAAGAAGTTGTCATAAGAAGGCTTCAAGAAATCACTTTTTTGTTTCAATAAATGTTATAAAATTTTATATTTCAGAGGATGATCTTTTATCGAAAATTAGTTTTATTGAAAGACAAATATCAAGATACTATTCACAGAAAGATAAATACACGTAGTAAAATAAATAATATATTTTGTCAAAATATCAAGCATATATTCAATTCAACAAGTCAATGAACATGAATCTAGTAAAAAATCTCAAAAGAATGTAAGTATAAAGAATTTGGAGACAGATCCAATATCTGAGTAAGTTTGTATAATGGTTCGAGTATATCACATAGTTTATCTAGAATAACATATGTCGCGCGATAAAGAAATTTGCGCGATAAAGGAAGTAATTGTTTATATTTAGATCTAATATAATATAATTGTTAATGTCATTACGCTATGCATGAATATATAATCATTTTGTCTTAAAATAGTCATATACAATAGTTTTGTTCAATTATTCATAAATATTCACTTCATTTTTATTGCATATATCACTGGAAGAAATTGAAATAAATAGTTCTTTGATGATATGATTAAAAAATAAAATATTGGCTTGAAGAAGGCTTGAACGTATTTTCTTTTTTCTTTAATATTTCTTTAAAGGGTGCTATATATTCATCAATATGTTAATGAGACATATATGTTAATATATTCTAGCAATTTAAATAATAAAATAATTACAAAGATTAATAATAGATGATAAATTCAACATTTGTAATTTATTAAACAAAATAATGTTATATTTATTTTTACTCGGCCTTGTCGCGCGCGATAAAGAAATTTGCGCGGTAAAGGAAGTAATAAGTTTCCATTAAAGTTAATATGTTAATACTTATTTAGAAGGCCGAGTAAATATAAATATAACATTATTTTGTCTAATTTTGTTGATAACAACTAATTCATAAAAACCTGTAATGAATACTTTCCGACTTAATATTTCTTTCATTAAACACTATCTTAGCCTTAATAAGCATATATAAAATAATATTTATCCTATTTTAACTTTATAATGATGTGTTTAGTATTTTATCAGTAATAACGAGTTAATTTTACTAAGATTAGGTATTATTTTTATTATAGAAGAATAAATATATTCAATTAGACAACCTCACACAACACATTAATAAAACAATATCACAATTATAAGTGTTTGAAAATATAAATCTTTATACTTTATAGTACATACCTTCAGATACCATTATCTTATTGTCATTTTCCATTGCTTTTAAATATTTCTTAATTATATCATCATCAACACCACCATCTTTTAAAGCATTCTTAATATCATCAAATGATAATTCATCTCTATTTGTTTGTTGATATAATCCTGATATTACACTTACAAAGTCTTTATAAGATTTACTATTTCTATCAATATTATCTTCTACATCATCATTACCTTCTTCTTCTTGTTGTTGTTGTTGCGGTGGTGATGGTGGTTGTTCTTCATTATCTTCTTCTTCTTCTTCCATTTCTTCGATGTCTTCATTAGTTGGTTTGATTGATTTCATTTTCTTCTTTGGAGATTCTGTTGTTAATGTTTTACCACTACTACCAGAAACACTTGATGCTCTTTTTCTCTTTGTCGCTGATTCTGTCTGTTTTTTCTGTTGCTTTGATGGAGATTGTGTTACTTTTGGTAAGATTTTATCTTCATCAGATTCATTATAATCATTTTCACTTTCACTTCCACTAACTATTTCCATTTCGCTTGCTTCTAATATTCTTTTAAATTTCTCAGGTTTTGCATCGTGATATAATGCATAATACACTATATCTACTGCTTCTCTATTATAATAATAAGTAGAAAATATATATATAAAATTATATACTCACAATCAACTTTCTCTACTTTATTACTAAATCTAGCTTTAGCATGAGCTGTTGATAATCTAACTATTGTTTCTAATAAACGAGCAGTGATAGGTAAAGTTTTAACATCTTGTTTTTGACGTAATTCTATATAAGCATCAGATATTAATTTTGAAGCTTCTGCTGTTAATACCTATATACAATAATAATATAAAAATATATACTGGTTTATATATTCTTTTAGCATATTGAATATACTTCTTCAAAAAACTAGTGGTTAATAAATCACCTCCTTTTTCACCATTTTTATAAGGCAGTAAAGTTGATTTTAAAAACACTTCATCTTCACCATTATTACTATCATCATTATCATTAACTAAATGTAATGAAGAGGTAAGTGGTTCTGGCCTTCCTTCTCTACCAGGATGTTGATATTGATGTAGTTTCAATATATGTTCAGCAATTTTACCATCATTCTCAGGGTCTAATAAGTCACGAACTATAAACAGTAAATCAAATCGAGATAATAAAGAGTCAGGTAAACCTACATTATCTTGAGGTTTTTTAGATGGATCATATTGACCATATACTGGATTAGCTGCAGCTAGTACACTACATCTTGCATTTAATGAACAATGAATTCCTGCTTTAGCAATAGTAACAGTTTGTTGTTCCATTACTTCATGGATTGCAACTCGATCATTATCACTCATTTTATCAAATTCATCTATACAAACTACACCTCTATCTGCTAGAACCATTGCACCTGCTTCTAATCTTCTTTCTCCAGTTTCACTATCACTAGTTACTGCTGCAGTTAAACCAACTCCTGAAGATCCTCTACCTGTTGTATTGATAGCTAATGGTGATAGATTCAATACAAATCTTAACATTTGCGATTTACCACAAGAAGGATCTCCTACTAGTAATATATTAATATCACCTCTGATGTGAGTTCCATCTTCAAGATTCTTTTCTTCACCTCCTAATAACATCAATAACAATGCTTTCTTTATATATTCATGGCCAAATAATGATGGAGCTATTGAATTACTAAGAATATTGATAAAATTCTTTCTTTTACTTAAATTCTTCATTTTTTTAATATCATCTTTACCAATCTTTATACCATTAATTTCTTCGTTTAATTGTTTTATATTATTAGCAATTAAAACTGTCCTAAATATACCACTGGTTGTACCAACTTTATTAGCACTGATCGCTTTATAAATACCAATTATCTGAACTCTATCACCTGCTTTACATTTATCTACCAAATCATCATCTATTATTATATCAATACTTCGTGGTAATTGGCCCATTGGAGCTCTTTCAGGCATTTCCTGTATAGTAATAGATTGATGATCCATATATTCACAATAACCAAATTCTGTCTCTAATCTATTACCATTATCATCTTTAGTTGGATAAATTGTTGAAGTGATATTTCCTGTTAAAGAAGTTGCATCATGATATTGTTTTGTTAATATCTTCTTTGTAGCTGGACAGTAATGAACACTTCGAATTACCTTTGGACGTACTAATGAGGATTTTGTTACTATTCCTTCTACACATACCATCTGACATAGGAATCTTGAACCTAATTCTCTTGGACCAATGTGATTATTACCAAATGGACCATCAACTCCTATTGAAAAGTGCAATGAACGAACGTCTTTGGGATATTCAGGATTTCTATCAACAACCAACTAACAAAATAGATATTAGAAATAATACATCTCGTAATGCATCTTCAAAAGCTGGAATTACCATTAATGGATGTTCTGTTAAACTAAGATATTATAAACAGATAGAATACTCTCTACCTAATTCATTATCATAAAGACGCACTTTATCTATATTTACTATTAGTCTTTTTTGCTTCTCTTGGGTCATTTTGTCGATTAATTCGGAATTTTCAGCTTCCTATATGTAAATTAACTAAATCTATATACGGATAGGAAACCACTGGCTTTTCTTTTTATTTCATCGATTTGATTTTGATCACTTTCAATTTCCATTGATTATAAATACTCTGTTAACCAAAAAACAACAAAATTAAAATCCAATTACAATACACTCCAATACAGTTGTATTTAATTGTCTTGCTCAAATGTTGAAATTAAACCATATATACAAATCAATTTCTCATGCAACTACATATGAAGCATTATCAAAGACATTTAGTACAAAATCCAAAAATGTTAACGAAATTTTTGAAAAACTCGAATTAAAGAAAGTACCAATATACAATTATGAGAAGGAATGTGGTGATGTTGAGGTAGGGATTGAATGTAGAAGATTGAAATTAGCAAAAAATGGATGTATATATAACTCTTTTGTATTTATGTTTTATTATTAAATAGGCAATATAGCTAATGTTCCGTATAAGAATATAAACAGTAAAGAATTTTATGAATCCGTGAATGGTCATAATTGTGAGAATATAATTGGCTATTCTGTCGTTCCAATCGGAGTAATAGGACCATTATTAATCAATAATGAATATTATCATATTCCAATCTCCACAACAGAGGGTGCTTTAATAGCTAGTGCAAATCGTGGAGCTTCTATAATCAATAAATGCGGAGGAGTAAAAAGTATAATCACAAGAGAAGGAATGACCAGAGCTCCAGTTATACAGTGTAAATCATTGAATCAATTGTTAGAAATACAGAAATATTGTTTATCGAAAGAAGGATTAGAAGAATTAAAAATAGAATTTAGTAAATGTACAAGTCATGGTTATCTAAAATCAATTGAAACAATATCTGAAGATAGAAATATTCATATTCGAATGAGATGTTTTACAGGTGATGCGATGGGAATGAATATGGTAACAAAAGGATCGAAATTTGTAACAGATAAAATAATCAATAAATTTAAAGGATGTAAATTGATTAGTTTAAGTGGTAATATGTATATAATAATAATAATATTATTATTATTATAGTTGTACAGATAAAAAATCATCAGCTGCGAATTGGTTATTGGGAAGAGGATATAGTGTTATCAGTGAAGTAACAGCGAATAGTGAAATATTATGTAAATTATTACATATAAAAAGTATAAAAGACTTAATAAATATAAATACAATAAAGAATCTAAAAGGCTCTAGTTTAAGTGGAACAATAGGTGGAAATAATGCTCAAGCAGCGAATTATGTAGCTGGAATATTTTTATCGACAGGTCAGGATTTAGGTCAAGTAATAGAAAGTAGTAATTGTATAACATCGATAAGTGAAGAAGAAGAAGATATAAATGGAAATAAAGAATGTCGAATCTCTTGTTCAATGCCCAGTATCGAAGTAGGAACAGTAGGAGGAGGTAGTAGATTATTGTCTCAACGTGGTTGTTTAGAAATGTTAAATATATGTGGAAGTAGTAAGATCTCAGGTGAAAATCCACGAAGATTAGCTAAGATAGTATGTAGTAGTGTATTATGTGGTGAAATCTCTTTACTTGGTTCACTTTGTGCAAATGATTTAGTTGAAGCACATATGATTCATGGTAGAAATGAAAAGAAGAAGTAATAAATAAATATAATGTTTTGTTGTTGGTTTTGCTTTATTCTAATAGAGATGATCTTTTTTCTTCTATTATACTTTCTGAAGTAAAAAAGAGTAGTAATACATTTGTTAAAAGATGTTTTAAGAACTATTTTTAAATAAACACTATTAAATTTATTTTTTGCGTGTTTACTATTGTATATAACACATTTATTTAATAAAATGATTATCATATATGAATATTTTTCAAAATCAAAATTATTTTTAAAAATTATCCGTTTCAAATTAATCGTTTTTTTTTCAATGAATATTAATCAAACAAGTCCTATTCATTATAATAATTATGACACATTGTCTTCAACTGGTAAGACTACACTGATGTGCGACTTTGGCACTTCAGATAAACAGTTTAACAAAAAAGATCGACATGTAGTAATTCACCAAGTACCTCCAACCCGAACATCAATGCCAAGAATCAATACCCCAAACAAAACTCAACGAAAATCTATAGCTCATCGAAGTAGGCCTCATACTACAATTGGTCCAGTAATATTTGATCCTTCATCAACATTTTTTAAGTATAAATGAATTGTAATAATTTAATAGAGCTTCACTTCCTTGTGGTGAACATACAACATTAGGTATGGCTTATATGGCTGGTCAAGATCCAACATTCTATGAAGAAGATCCTCGTAACTTAACCACCACTAGACCAATAACAACGATGGGAGTTCGAGATAAATATGAAGAATTTGCTCGATATTCCAAATTTGAACCAATCGATGATAATACTCGCCGACGTAGAATTGATTGGAATGAAATTCAACAGAATCATGATACAGAAATATACAGACAATCGTTATCTGACACAATAGCGTTAGATTATTATGATCCTTCCATATCTAATCCATATAACATTGCATTAGAAAGAAATGAAGAAATGCAACATAAAAAGATAGGTATTGAAATAAAAAAGAAACACGATGATAAATCTCAAAATCACAAAACAAATTTAGTTCCAGTTTCACAATGGATTGCTGCACATACACGAAACCAAATAAAAGACACAATTGAAAAGAGAAAAGAGCAAACAAGAATAGAACAAGAGAGATTAAAACGATTGGAGGATAGACAGATGGAATTAATATCTCAACATCAAGCTGCTATGCAGAAGAAAAAAGAAGATGAAGAAGCTGAAGCTAAAAGGAAAGAAGATGAGAAGAATGCAAAGAAAGAAGCGAAATTACAAAAGAAACTGGAAAAATTAACGCCATGGCAAAGAGAAGATTATTTGAAGAAATTAAGAGCAAGAGAAGCAAAGAGAGCTGCTGCCAAAGCATTAGGTTAGGAAAATATAATATAATTTAGATATTATTGATGTTTTTTGATTATTACCATTTCCCCCCAAATAACATCAAATATATTTGCATATTATTAAAAAAAACTTTCTTTTCACAACAAAAGCAACAATCTCTATATAATGTTAGATTTAGTAGTTATATAGAATATATAATAGTATATTGTATATAGATAAAATAATAAATCTTTAATATAGATAATATAGCAGTGTTAGCATCTCATTTTGTCTTTAAATATGACAAAAAGATCTCAAATCTGCATATTTCAATGAATATAAAATATAAATATATAGAATACTTTTAAAATAAAAACAAAAAAAGATAGATTGTAAAAACAAAAACTAAACCAACATTTTGATCATCTTCAATTTACTATCAGTGAATGGAGGTTCAGTTAATTTATGATCAGAAAGTAAACCAAAATCCCAAAGCTTTCTCTTTATAAAAACTGGCTTATTGTGAGAAAAAGTATCAAATGTATATTTCCCTAAATATCTTCCCATTCCACTATTTCCAACACCACCAAATGGTAAATTAGGATGAGATAAATGGAATCTAAATATATAATATAAAGAAGATTAGAATCAATTATAATCATACAAACAATGATTAACTCCAACGCCTCCACTACTAGTAGAATGTATAATATGATTAATCACATTCTCATTCTCAGCGAATATATATAAAGCTAATGGTCTTGAATGTTTTTGTACATAATCAATTCCTTCATCCATACTATTCACAGGTATTACACATAATATAGGTCCAAATAATTCATCCTTCATTAAAGGAGACTCAAACCTGGTTTGAATAATTGTTGGTGGAATATATCTTTCCTATTTTAATAAAGAAATAATATTAATTTTTACTTCTTCTTTACATCCTTCTAATCCTCCAATGATTAGTTTAGTATATTCTTTCTCTTTTTCTTCTTTTAATAAATTCATTAATCTTTGAGTATGATATGTATTGATTATTCTATCCATTTGATCAGTAGGATTAGTTGGATAACTATAAATATATATATAAATATATATAAATATTTATATAATTATACAATTTTTCAATATAATATTTCATTCTTTCTATTAATTTATCAATTATTATTTTATCACACATCACATAGTCAGGACATACACATACTTGGCCACTATTAAACATCCTTGTTGATACTATTCTTTTAGCAGTTTTATCAATATCACAACTTTTATCCACAAATACTGGATTTTTTCCACCTAATTCTAATACCATTGGAGTTAAATGATTGGCTGCCGCTTTTAATAAATTTGATCCCCATCTACTACCACCTGTGTAAAATGCAAAATCAAATTTTAGATTCATTAATGCTGTAATACATTCACCATCATTTGGTATTGTTGGACCAATAAATTGAATTATTCTAACCACAAAGATATTATTGAATAAATATATATAAATATATATATATACGTTTCATCAAGATATTTTTTTGATAATTCACATAATAATGAAGCAGTTTCTTTAGTTTCATTACTAAACTTCACAATTGCAGTATTTCCACTGGAAATTGCACCAATTAATGGACCTAAAGATAATAACAGTGGGAAATTCCAAGTTCCAATAATTAATACTAAACCATAAGGTTCGGGTATTAGATATCCGGTTGAAGGGTATGTTGCCATTGAATCTGATACATAGTGAGGTTGAGCCCATTTGTAAAGGTCTCTAATATGCATTTTTATATCTCTCTATTCATTATTAATATTTATAATCAATACATATAGAATGGAGAGTTCTGTGATATAATGAAAGTTTTTAACAGCTCCTATATCTTTTTCCATTGCGTTTAGTATTGAATTTTCATTTTCTTCTAACATCTTTTCAAGACATTTCAAATGATAAATTCTTCTTTTTAAGGATCTTGTTCTAATATATTAGATTAAAATAATTCACTTCAAGTTATACCTTCCCGTCAAAAATGACTGTCTCATTTCATTTACCAGTTGAGGAATATCATCTACTGTAATATCTTTATGTTTATTCAAAATCTTCCATTCAGCTTCACATCTTGAGTCGACTGGATATTTTTCATATCTAAAAATTATAAAATGAAAAAGAATATACATATCTGAATAAGTAGTGAGTAATCTTATTAAAATATATATAATAATTATAGCAACAGCAGCTATGCCAATAATTTCGAAGATTCTTTCGTAAATCTCCATCTATCTTCGAAAATAAGAATAAAAGAACTTTGAAACGGATTTATTTGAAATGAATATATTTTCAAAAACCATTCTGTGTGTAAACTCGCATATAAAACTGCAATTAAATATCAACACTTAAATAACGAGTAAAAAAATGAATGCAGATCAGTTAGAAAGAACTTTCTACAATAATAATATCAATAACAATTACCTACTTAATTCTTCAACTGTGTCTATTCAAAATAATCAGAACAAGCTTAATATTCAAAATACAATTAATTCTTCACATACTTTATATAATCAGCAACAAACAGCCTTATCTCAACAACAGCAACATCAATCACTTTATAACGATCAGCAACAACCTCCACCATATCAACAATCATTACAACAACGATACCATCTACAGCCATTGCATGAACAGCAAATTCACCATTTTCAACCGCAGCAATCACTTTACAAAAGTCAAGAACAACACCCATTATATCAACCACCACCTCAACATCAGCCAGTATATAATAGTCAAGATGAACAACAATCACAGCAATCTCAACCTCAACAACCTGTATACAATAGTCAACAACAACCATCATTATATCAACAACAACAACTATATCAACAATCATTATATGGACAACAAAATCAGCAAATATCTCAAGCACAACAACCAATATACAATAATTTTCAACAAAATCAACAAATACAACAATTATGTCAACTTGAACAATCAATTTATGATAGTGAAACACAAGCACAAGAAAATGAAGAAATGAAAACACCATTTGACGATTATAAAGAGTATATGAAAGTATTAAATGAAAAAATGAAATATAAAAATCATAAACACAAATCGAAGAAAAGAGTGATAATGATGGATAATAAAAAGTATTGTGTAATATGTGGAAGAAAAAATCCGAATAATGCTATATATTTACCTGAATGTAAAGACTGTTATTGTCGAAAGTGTTTATCGAATTATATAGAAAGAAAAGGATTAGGAAATGGTAATTTCAACTGTGTATATTGTAAAAAAGAATTTGTATTAGATAAATGGAGTGTGTCAGAAGGAATAATATATGAAGATGAATTAGATATAATCGAAGAGAATCGAGAAAATGCCTTAAAAGATAGTTTAATATACTGTTTAAATCCTAATTGTCCAAATCTAGGAGAACCATTTATGTTTGAAGCAGGTGAAATCAATAATAAAGTAACAGGTGAAAAAGATAATGAAGGAAAAGAAATGAGTTTAGAAATGATCCAACATCGAGATAAATATCGAATAAAATGTGTGCATTGTGGTAAAGACTGGTGTCGTAACTGTAAAAAGATGCCTTATCATTTAGGTAAAAGTTGTGAAGAATATGAAGAATATTTAAAAATGAAGAAATGTCGATATTGTAATGAAAGATTAAAAGAAAGTGATGATATAGAGTTGGAAGTATGTGAGAATGAAGAATGTAAAAATAAACAGAAGATAAGTTGTAATAAACGATTAGAATGTGGTCATTTCTGTTGTGGTATAAAAGATGAAGAAAAATGTTTAATGTGTTTAAATAGTGAATGTAATGGAAATAAAATAGAAGGAGAAGATTATTGTACAATTTGTTACAGTGAAGGATTAAATCAAAGTCCTTGTATTGAATTAAAATGTGGTCATATATTCCATTATAATTGTGTAATCGAAAAGATAAAGAATAAATGGAGTGGTATTCGAATATCATTTGGTTATTTAGAATGTCCTCAATGTCGAGAATTAATGGAACATCCTTCAATCAATGAGATAATCCATCCTGAATTGAAACTATTAGATACAGTGAAAAGAGCTTGTTTGAGTTATTTAAAAGTAGAAAATATGATGAATAATAAAGAATTGACAAATCCTTCAAGTGAATTTTATAATAAACCTGAAGAATATGGTTTAAAGAAATTTGCGTTTTATTTATGTGACGAATGTCATAAACCATATTATGCTGGTTTGGCTGAATGTGGAGAACCTCCAGCTGATGAAATACCAAAGAAACTATGTAGTGATTGTCAATTTCGTGGTTCAAATATCCAAGAATGTCCAAAACATGGAAAAGAGTATATTCAATTCAAATGTCGTTATTGTTGTAATGTAAGTAGATGGTTTTGTTTTAATACAACTCATTTTTGTAATCCATGTCATAACATATGGAGAGAATTAAGAGATAAACCAAAAGACCAATTACCTAAATGTCCAGGAAAGGCTGAATGTCCATTAGGTGTTGATCATCCTCCAAATGGTGAAGAATATTGTTTAGGTTGTGGTTTGTGTAGATTTGAAAATGCTGCTTTATAACAAACATAACTATTTAGCTATATAACATATTTTTTTACCATTAACTAATTGTATTCATTTTTACTCATTCTGTTAATTGAGCTTTATAATCTAACTATATCTTTGATATTTGTTTATTCTTTCTTACTACTCGTTTATTTCTCAATATTCCACAGTTCATACCTTTATACTCATTTCCACTTTTGTCTATATTCATTCATATACAAAATATTCATTTATCATGCATTTATATATTTTCACTTCATATTCAGCGATTAAATCAACATTCTTTTAATCTATTTTGATCAAATCAAAGTCATTTTAGATTTTAATTTTTATTCTTTTTATCTTCATTTGATATTAGAAAAATATAAAGATTTAGTATATGAATTTAATTTAACTGAAATATAGAGATATCTGAAATAATATAAAGAAAAGAGAGTATTTGTGTTTTGATTTAGTTAATTTAGAGTATATAACTATCAAATATAGTTTAGATAAACAGCAGAAGTGAGATTTGAGTGAAATATAAGCATATAGAATGAAAGAAAAGAAATACAGTATAATACACTTGAATACAGAATAATACAATCTAAAAATAAAAAATAAAAATGAGTGAAATGAAAGAGATATTGATGAAGAAAGTACCGAATGTTGAAGTATATGATATATGAAATATATATTTGTATAGGAAGTGATAGATATGAAAGTGAGTGATTTTAAGAGTGTTTATGAAATGAAAGTATTAAATGAAAAGAAGATAATAAAAATGTATGAAATGGAAAGATTATCAATGAAGAAAGTGTTAAAATGTGAAGAAGATATGTTATTATTGAAATTATTAAGTGATAAATATATAGAAAGTAAAATGATGATATTAAATGAAAGAAATAATATATTGATGATAGATCGTATTAGATATGAGAATGATTTAAGATATTTAATGTATAATCATATGATAATAATGTGATTGAAATGAAAGTAGATAAAATGATGTTATCAATATGTGATATAATATCAATAATGTTAGAAAATGGTTTATATGAGTGTAATTTGAAAAGTTCCAATATAATAATCGAAAATGATGTAATAAAGATATGTGATAGTTTTTTGAATGAATTAAGATATGATGATGAAAATGGAATGTATGTGAATGAGATAAACTATATGAGTGCTGAAGAGTTGAGTGGATATGAAATGAATGAAAGAAGTGTGATTTGGTCAATTGGTTGTATATTATATGAAATGATTTTAAAGAAATTACCATTTGATGAAGATGAAAATGTGATGAAGACAATGGATAATATTTTGAGATGTAAATGGAAAAGAGATGAATCCATAAATCCATTTTATAATAATCTATTCTGTCAAATGTTTATAATTGATGGAAAGAATCGATTGAGTTTAAAAGAGTTTAAGAAAGAGATGAATCGAATGAATGAGATATTTAAAGATGAATATGAAAACATGAATATGAATGTTGAAAGAAAAGAATTGTTATTCAATATAGATTATAAGACTGTTAAACTTCTAATAATATATCCATCCGAATATTATATGAAAAGTGATAAATGGAAAGAAATTGTAGATTTATTGATAGAATCATACAATAATAAACCTACAGAAAGAATCTTATCAATCTTATTGATGATGAAATTGAACAAGAATGATAATTCGATAAAAGATAAACTGAAATTTCAAATCCATCATCAATGTAAAGAAAGTGAAGAATGTTATTTAGATAAAATGGTATGTAATATAGGCAAATATGATAGGGATGATAAAGAAATTATTAATGCTAGATATTGTTTGTGTTTTTGTGAAGATGGATTGAAATATTTATTCAGAATATTGAAACTAATCAATCTACAGAAGCTCTCATTTTGTATAATTTTAATCATTTTTATATTCCTAGATATGTATAGAGATAGTGTTTGTATTCCAATTGAATATCAATCTTTATTTGGTTCATTGTTTTGTCAATTATCTAATCTTCAAGAATTATATTTATTGGGATGTAATCTTACATCAGATTTCATCAAATCATTTGTTAAATCAATTCCATTCATGAAATTGAAATATGTAACTCTATCATGTATTTATTATTCTATTTTATTCATTTATATCAAAATAGTTAATCCAATTGGTGCAAATGGCTTCAAATTATTACTTCCATATATACATTTATTAATCAACAAGTATAATGAATTGAATCTTTATGGAATGAATTTGGATGATGAATCAATGATATTATTATCAGAAGAATTATATAAATATCCAAATTTAAAGAGTATAGACATAAGAAAAAATAATAATATTCATTGTGTTGGATTTAAAACCTTATTTTCCAAATTTCCTCACTTAACAATCAAATTTGATTTTGATAGATGTAAAGAATTATTGATTGACAAAGACATTCCAGAAATAATCAAATGCATCAAATACACAATATTAATTAATAATGCATTATTTATGGATAATTATGAAATTGATGATTGTTTTTTCAAATCATTCATTACTTTAAGATTAAATGAATTTAAAAAAATATGGAGATTAAATTTAAGTAGTATAATTTGATAATTAATATTAATTAGAAAATAAACTAACAACTAAAAGTATAGAATTACTGATTAATAATTTATCTTCATTGCCAAATCTTAAAGAACTTAAATTATATGGAAATGAAATAGGAGATGAAGGAATGAAAATAATATCTCCACATCTACAGCTATTAAAAGAAGGATATTTCTGTGAAATTAATTGTTCAAGTATAAACAATGTAATATAATATATAATAGAAATGGGATTAACTTCAATTGGAGTGAAATATTTAGTTGATGGTTTAAAGAATATTCAAGGAACGATATGGGTTAATGTAAGAGATAATAATATTGATTCAGATGGAATAGAATATTTGAAGAAGTTTGCATATGTTATATATTGAAGGTTGGTTATATTATTTTAATCTGTATTATTATGATTGGATTGTTATTTTTCATATTAAAAATGAATTAAAATAAAACAAATACATAACTATTCATTTATGATATGTTAATTATCAACTTTATAAGAGTCTGCTCCTAATAAACCCCAAATTCGTTTATCTTCTTCTATATTAACAGGAATATACCAATCTGGATATTTATTATTAGGATTTAAATGATAATCAATAAATACTTCACTATTTTCAATCTTATCAATAGATATTACTGCCATTGTCTTCATATAATGAGGAATGAATTGATTTAACAACTATATGTAAAAACATACATTTAATATTATATAATACATTATCTTTCATTGATAATTCAAATGGATATTCATTTGGAATATATTTCTGTAATTCTTTCGGAAAATATGGTTTGTTTCTACCACATAAAGGAACATTATATAAATATAACTCTGCATTTGGTTTATGATTAGCTGGTGGATGATTGATCATATCACCTATAACATATGGATGATTATATTTTGGTTCTAATTCAATATATATAATATTATACTATAATTAAATGCATCTATAATTGTACCATCATACCACGATGTTTTATATGTTGATTTATGAGATGTTAAATATTCATAACCTTCATCCTATAATAATAATAAATAAATAAATAAATAGATTTATACTCTTGCCCAGTGATATGGTGTAAACACTAATCCAGGATAAAAACCCTAATAATAATAATAATAATAATAATATACTAATAATGCACCAGGATATACAACTCCTTTAATAAATACCCCCTAAAAATGTGGATAAAATAAATAATATTTATACCTTTCCAACTTCATGTTTTTTATCTTTTGATTCTACTATTGATGACTGTTCAATTGATGGATACCAACTGCTATTGTCTAAAGATAATTTTTCACCTGCACATTCTAGCTTAGATAGTTTATTTAGCAAATCAACAGCCTATGACAAATAGTCTTTATATATATACTTGATTGTTTACATTCTCTAGTAAAATATCTCGATGATCTATTGGTGGTTGATCTTGGATTTCTTTTAATATTTTTCTTGCCATATCATTATCGCTTTTACTATAATTAAAAATAAATATACCGACTATCTTTCTTAACAGAAAAATATCCACTGCGATATATTGCCGTGAGTTGAGCAAGTCTTTGTATCTCTAATCTCTCCTATACGAAATTAATTCTTCTAATACTTGAAACTCCTTCCCACTATGCTCAAAAAGATGTTTTTCAAAACTCTTTAATGGCTTCCTGACTATATCAACAATTCCCATTTTTATGGTTTAAAAATTTTCATTACCCACACAATTAAAAATGATAAAAAAGTATTAAATATGGTTAATATAATTTATAAAATGTTTGTATTCACTATACTAAGACTTATGTCAATCCAGCATTTTCAAATCTACACAAACCACAACCTAAACAATATTCTTCACCATTTGGAGGATGATCAACACCTAATGGACATTTATCCTTTCCTGGACATTTTGGTAATTGATCTTTTGGTAATTTTGGTAATGTAGTGCTCTTTTGATGACAAGCTTCACAAAAATGAGTTGTGTTCCAGCAAAACCATTTACTATAGTTGCAACAGAATCTGCATTTGAACTGTATAAATTCCTTACCATGTTTTGGACATTCTTGGATATTTGAACCACGAAATTGACAATCACTACATAGTTTCTTTGGTATTTCATCAGCTGGAGGTTCTCCACATTCAGCCAAACCAGCATAATATGGTTTATGACATTCGTCACATAAATAAAACGCAAATTTCTTTAAACCATATTCTTCAGGTTTATTATAAAATTCACTTGAAGGATTTGTCAATTCTTTATTATTCATCATATTTTCTACTTTTAAATAACTCAAACAAGCTCTTTTCACTGTATCTAATAGTTTCAATTCAGGATGGATTATCTCATTGATTGAAGGATGTTCCATTAATTCTCGACATTGAGGACATTCTAAATAACCAAATGATATTCGAATACCACTCCATTTATTCTTTATCTTTTCGATTACACAATTATAATGGAATATATGACCACATTTTAATTCAATACAAGGACTTTGATTTAATCCTTCACTGTAACAAATTGTACAATAATCTTCTCCTTCTATTTTATTTCCATTACATTCACTATTTAAACACATTAAACATTTTTCTTCATCTTTTATACCACAACAGAAATGACCACATTCTAATCGTTTATTACAACTTATCTTCTGTTTATTTTTACATTCTTCATTCTCACATACTTCCAACTCTATATCATCACTTTCTTTTAATCTTTCATTACAATATCGACATTTCTTCATTTTTAAATATTCTTCATATTCTTCACAACTTTTACCTAAATGATAAGGCATCTTTTTACAGTTACGACACCAGTCTTTACCACAATGCACACATTTTATTCGATATTTATCTCGATGTTGGATCATTTCTAAACTCATTTCTTTTCCTTCATTATCTTTTTCACCTGTTACTTTATTATTGATTTCACCTGCTTCAAACATAAATGGTTCTCCTAGATTTGGACAATTAGGATTTAAACAGTATATTAAACTATCTTTTAAGGCATTTTCTCGATTCTCTTCGATTATATCTAATTCATCTTCATATATTATTCCTTCTGACACACTCCATTTATCTAATACAAATTCTTTTTTACAATATACACAGTTAAAATTACCATTTCCTAATCCTTTTCTTTCTATATAATTCGATAAACACTTTCGACAATAACAGTCTTTACATTCAGGTAAATATATCGCATTATTCGGATTTTTTCTTCCACATATTACACAATACTTTTTATTATCCATCATTATCACTCTTTTCTTCGATTTGTGTTTATGATTTTTATATTTCATTTTTTCATTTAATACTTTCATATACTCTTTATAATCGTCAAATGGTGTTTTCATTTCTTCATTTTCTTGTGCTTGTGTTTCACTATCATAAATTGATTGTTCAAGTTGACATAATTGTTGTATTTGTTGATTTTGTTGAAAATTATTGTATATTGGTTGTTGTGCTTGAGATATTTGCTGATTTTGTTGTCCATATAACGATTGTTGATATAATTGTTGTTGATATAATGATGGTTGTTGTTGACTATTGTATACAGGTTGTTGAGGTTGAGATTGCTGTGATTGTTGTTCATCTTGACTATTATATACTGGCTGATGTTGAGGTGGTGGTTGATATAATGACTGTTGTTCTTGACTATTGTAAAGTGATTGTTGTTGAGGCTGAGATTGTTCATTACTCATTTCACCTGTATTGTTGTCTTGAGATGATTTAAGGGATGCATTCATATCACTTGGAGGAGTATATACAGGCGGGATATTATTTTGTTGATAAAACGGTTGTTGGAACATTGTTACTTTATATGTGCTATAAAAAGGCATTACATTATTTAATATTGCTGCTGCGCTGATAAATCTGTTATTTGAAGGTAATGGCTGCTGATTTATTTGCTCTGAAGTGTTATTGTAATGCGGTACTTCTTTTGACATATTAACCTCTCCGTTCACATTACAATCAATAGAATGTATTATTCGTGTTTGTATTCATATTATATACCAACTGTATAATAACAAATTCAAAAAAGAAAGAAGAATTTGAAATTTATTCGTTTTTACATAAAATAAAATAAGTGTTTTGATTTATTTACAGTAGATATTATATAATGAATTATTTCAATAATCATATATTCAACAAACAATATAGAGAATATCAAAGTTTAACTCTTATCATACTCTTAATCAGATAATTCTAAATCTTCTTCTGCTACTATATCAGCATTTCCTTCTCCATCAACTTTAGCTTTTTTTACTTCACCTCCATCAATATCATCACTAGCTTTTCTTTTCTCAGCATCATTCTTATTTTCAGATTCAGTCTTTTCTTCTTCAGCATCATCTCCAAATAAATCTTCATCTTCATCATCTACATTACTTTTATTCATCCACCTTCTTATTCACATTATTATTTTCACTATTAACTTCAGGTTTATGAACTGGAATTAACTTCTCATCATCTTCATCATCATCACTAAATATTTCATCATCAGAGAATACTGGACCTGTCTTTACTGCTTCATTAGACGCAGCAGATGTAGCTGTATTCGATTTTACTAATCTTCTTTTATGTACTGTCGTTATTAATTTATCATCATCATCATTCTTCTTCATCACTTGTTAATAATTCATTCTCTTCTCCAGATGATTCATTTCCTTTCTTCTCTTTTCTTCTCTTTTGTTTTTTGGAGGTTGTTATTATCTCATCTTCATCTCCAAATATCTCGTCATAATCTTTATTCACTGATTCTCTAATTAAAATAAATAATATAATATAATTATACTTCTTATTTCTTTTACGACTTTTTCTTTCATTATTTTCTTCATTATTATCATCACCATTTTCAGATTTGATTTTTGCCATTTCTTCTAAAAATCTTTTGTGTTCTTCTTTAAATCGCTCTTCTTCTTCTTTTCTTCTTTCTTCTTTTAATCTCTTTTCTTCTTCTTCTTTTTCAATTCTTTGAGCTTCTCTTTCTTTCTCTAATGTTAAATAGAATCTGTTTTTCTCTCAATAATTGTTCATTTTGTTTTATCTCATAATCAAGATGTGCTTTCGCTGGTTCAATATTTTGAGAACAACTGTTGAAATAAGCTTCAGCTGTTTTCTTCTGATAAGGTGGATTTGGAAATGTATCATATTCATCATATAACCATTGGAATAAATCTCTGGCTGTTATCATTGAGTTTACTGCAGAAGCTACTTCTTGAACTGTACGTTGTCCTACTTGTTGTACATCCTTCTTCACCTTTCTCTCTACCACAACATGGATATACACCTTTCACTTCATCAAATTCTAACATATGTACTTTCTCAACTGTGATAATAAAAGCAGCATATTGAGTATGAGCAATGGCTAAATTATACCATAATCTTATATTCTATTAAATAAATATAACAATAGATTAGATCATATATACAGTAGGATCCATTTGAATACATTTCGTATAAATTGTTATTAACTCTTTAAACTGTTTATTATCATATAAAGCACGAGCTAAGTATAAATATGGTTCATAATTCGTTGGATTATTAAATCGTTTTATATAACTTTTCATTGCTTCGATTGAATCTTGAGTTTTACCTTGAGCTCTCATGATTATTGCTTGATTGAAATAAGAGGATGGAACTTCTCGAATGGATTCTTTTATTATTTGAAATAGATTTGATGCTTCCTATATATATTATAAAATAAATAATAATATAGATATACATTTAATAGTCCTTGTTCAGCTAAAATCATTGCTAAGCCATTAACAGCATATACATTATATTTATTACATTTCAATGCTTCTTTATAGCCTTCAGCTGCTTTCATTAATCCATTCACATATCCAGCTTGAGTTCCAGCATTTCGAAAATGGAAATTAGCTTTCTCTACTAATAAATATGAATCTTTTTTGTTTAATTCGATTAATTTGTTAAGTACCTGCTTAGCATCATTTGTCATATTCTTTATTGTTAATATTTTGTATTTCATTAATTGAGCCTTTTTATAACACTCCATTTTATACTATTAAACAATTATATATATATATTATTTATATTTATATTTATACTTTTGATGTTTTAATTTCATCATTTGTTCCCATTATAGAACATATATTCTCTATATCATCTAAACTCTCATTTAATAAACCACTTTTTATCTTAAAATCAATTAATCTTAAACTAGCATCATAATATTCTGGACATATTTGGATTATTCCTCGATATAATAAATTTGATTTTTCCCATTCACCCTATTCATATATTACATATTATATAAATATACAAGTGATTCTTTTAATAAAGCATAATTATAAGCAACACTTATCAATTCTTCTCTCAATAAATGACTATATTCTTTATTATCAATTTCGATATTATTTTTATCACAATATTGTTTTATAGCCTAAATAATATTATATATATATATATATATACTCTTTGATAATAAAACTCTGAATTGTTATAGTCTTTTAACTTATGATATAAAGCTGCTACATTGAATAATACTTCAAATAATATTGGCTTATTTCTTTGTTCAGATAATTGAATTGCTTTTTCAAATGTTTTACATGCTTCTTGTTGTACTTTTCGTATATGGACTTTTCATTAAATAAGAAGCATGATAAATCAACGCATTTATATGATTTGGTTCAGCCTTCAATATCTTTATAAATTCGGCTGTGTCTGCTTTTAATGATTTTACTATTATTCCATAAAATTCTCTGGCTTCAGTACATTCTGGATGATATTGTAATAATGTGTGTAAATGAGCTTTCGCTTCACGTAATTCACCTTTATAATATGCCATTTGGGCTAATCCATAATAAGCTAACTCAAATTTTAAATTGGCAGACTATTGAAAATATGAGAGATAATATAATTAATATATATATACGTTAGTGTAATAAGCAGTAGCTGAATTATAATCACCCATAATATGATAGGCTCTAGCTATAAAATAGTAGCTTTCACCTTTAATATGATCATCATCAGTATAATTTGTACTATTTAAAGCTAAATCTATTACTTTCTTATAGTTTTTATAAGTCACTTCTACATTATTCGATGTTTCTCCTGTATAAGATGATTCTAATATTATAGTATCTTCTTTAATCTCTTTTACTCTATAAGGAACATTATTCAATCTAATTTGATGACCTTTCACTATATAATCACTTAATAAACTGGTTGTTATGATTTTATTTGATCCATTTACTACTTTAGCACCTCCACCTTGAGTCCAACTGTAGAAGAATGAATAATCCTACAATGATTAAATAAATAAAAATAGATATATAATACAGATAATTGACTCAAAACTAATGGATTTTGATGATTCAACTGATAAGATTTATTTAATAAATCATGAGCTTCTTTATAATTATTCTTTCTATCACCTTTTACATTGGATTTCTTTAACATTGCTAAACACGCTAATGCATCTACATTGTTTGGATCAATTGCTAATGCTCTTTCAAATGCTTTCTTTGCCTATTAAATTATAAATAAAAATCATATTCTATATATATATATACAAATTCAATATTATTGAGTTTGTAATGGCACATCCCTATGCCTACTCTTACTGAGGCTGGGCAGTTTGGACTACTTTGTAAAGCTTGTTTATATTGACCTAATGCTGATTGATAATCGCCTGATCGATAGAATAAACATGCCATTCCAATTAATGCTGGTAAACAATTACTTTTCTTCTTTAATGCATTTGTAAATTCTTGCTGAGGATTTTCTTTATCTCGTTTGAATAAATATTGATAACCTCTACATACCCAAGAGAGAGAAGATTGATCAGTTTTACGTTCTAATTCATCGATTAAAGATGAACATAAAATGGCTTTGTTGTAGAATTCATCTTTCTTCCCTGTATCATCTTTCAAATTGAAGGCTTTAACAGCCTACTTCATAAAAAAAATATAATTATACATAATAGGAAGATAAATAGCTAAAAACCATGATTTTTCCATCTATATCATCTTTGTATTCTTCAAATATTGCATCGCCTTCTACTGCATTTTTGATCACTTCCAAAATACTTTCGCTTATATCTCCTCGACCAATATTACTGTAAAGAACCTAAAATAAATATAAATTATTGAATATACAGCGATATGTACCCATAACGATAAAGGAGGTAATTCAGACTTCAGCATGTCCATTATATCTTCATCATTCTCCAATGGTACTTCTACATATTGAATTTCTTCGCCATCACCTTTCACAGGGATAGATACCAAAATATCTGACATTTTAAAAAAAGAAATGTCTTACTTAATAGTGACAAGGTAAATGTCATTTAAGAAACGACTATATTTTTGATAATAGTATTTTTAATATCTACTCCATTAGATGATAACAAAAATATTCAATATGATTTAATAAAACATAATTTCTCATACAATCAATACTCAATTCCATTTTATTTTAATATTATTCTTGAAATCTTTAACATACTTCTTCAAATATTCTATTCCATCTGAATCAATATTATTATCTCTTACATTAACCCATATCTTTCCTTGAATATTCTTTAAACCATCAACTAAATATTTCACTCCAATTGAAGTTAATCACATTTCTATTATATATTATATTACATTGCTTATACTTGAACAATTAATTTCACAGAAATATCCTTCTTTTAATAGCTGTAGATGTGGAGATATTATTTTCATTCCTTCATCTCCTATTTCATTTCTATGCAATTGAAGTTCTTTGAGATATGGAAAAGAAGGTAAATTATTAATCAGTATTTCAACACTTTTAGATGTTAGTTTATTATCTAATTAATATTAATTATCAAATTATACTACTCAAATCTAACTTCCATATTTTTCTTAACTCATTTAATCTTAAAGTAATGAATGATTTGAAAAAACAATCATCAATTTCATAATTATCCATAAATAATGCATTATTAAATAAATCTGTGCATTTGATGCATTTGATTATTTCTGGAATGTCTTTGTCAATCAATAATTCTTTACATCTATCAAAATCAAATTTGATTGTTAAGTGAGGAAATTTGGAAAATAAGGTTTTAAATCCAGCACAATGAATATTCTTGTTTGATCCAATATATATTCTCTCAATATTTGGATATTTATATATTTCTTCTGATAATAATATCATTGATTCATCATCTAAATTCATTCTATAAAGATTCAATTCATTATACTTGTTGATTAATAAATGTATATATGTAAGTAATAATTTAAAGCCTTTTGCACCAATTGGATTATCTATTTTGATATAAATGAATAAAATAGAATAGTAAAATACATGATAAATCCACATATACCAGCTTCATGAAAGGAATTGATTTAACAAATGATTCGATGAAATCTAATGTAAGATTACATTCCTGATAAGTGTAATTCTTGAAGATTAGATAATTGACAATACAATGAACCAAATAAAAATTGATATTCAATTGGAATACAAACACTATCTCTATACATATCTAGGAATATAAAAATGATTAAAATTATACAAAATGAGAGCTTCTGTAGATTGATTAGTTTCAATATTCTGAATAAATATTTCAATCCTTCTTGACATAAACACAGACAATATCTAGCATTAATAATTTCTTTATCATACCTATCATATTTGCCTATATTTAACATCATTTTATCTAAATAACATTCTTCACTTTCTTTACATTGATGGTGGATTTGAAATTTCAGTTTATCTTTTATGAAATTATCATTCTTGTTCAATTTCATCATCAATAAGATTGATAAGATTCTTTCTGTAGGTTTATTATTGTATGATTCTATCAATAAATCTACAATTTCTTTCCATTTATCACTTTTCATATAATATTCGGATGGATATATTATTGGAAGTTTAACAGTCTTATAATCTATATTGAATAACAATTCTTTTCTTTCAACATTCATATTCATATTTTCATATTCATCTTTAAATATTTCATTCATTCTATTCATCTCTTTCTTAAACTCTTTTAAACTCAATCGATTCTTTCCATCAATTATAAACATTTGACAGAATAGATTATTATAAAATGGATTTATGGATTTATCCCTTTTCCATTTACATCTCAAAATATTATCCATTGTCTTCATCACATTTTCATCTTCATCAAATGGTAATTTCTTTAAAATCATTTCATATAATATACAACCAATTGACCAAATCACACTTCTTTCATTCATTTCATATCCACTCAACTCTTCAGCACTCATATAGTTTATCTCATTCATATACATTCCATTTTCATCATCATATCTTAATTCATTCAAAAAACTATCACATATCTTTATTACATCATTTTCGATTATTATATTGGAACTTTTCAAATTACACTCATATAAACCATTTTCTAACATTATTGATATTATATCACATATTGATAACATCATTTTATCTACTTTCATTTCAATCACATTATTATCATCATCATTATACATTAAATATCTTAAATCATTCTCATATCTAATACGATCTATCATCAATATATTATTTCTTTCATTTAATATCATCATTTTACTTTCTATATATTTATCACTTAATAATTTCAATAATAACATATCTTCTTCACATTTTAACACTTTCTTCATTGATAATCTTTCCATTTCATACATTTTTATTATCTTCTTTTCATTTAATACTTTCATTTCATAAACACTCTTAAAATCACTCACTTTCATATCTATCACTTCCTATACAAATATATATTTCATATATCATATACTTCAACATTCGGTACTTTCTTCATCAATATCTCTTTCATTTCACTCATTTTTATTTTTTATTTTTAGATTGTATTATTCTGTATTCAAGTGTATTATTCTGTATTTCTTTTCTTTCATTCTATATGCTTATATTTTACTCAAATCTCACTTCTGCTGTTTATCTAAACTATATTTGATAGTTATATACTCTAAATTAACTAAATCAAAACACAAATACTCTCTTTTCTTTATATTATTCCAGATATCTCTATATTTCAGTTAAATTAAATTATATACTAAATCTCTATATCTTCTAATATCAAATAAAGATAAAAAGAGTAAAAATTAAAATCTAAAATGACTTTGATTTGATCAAAATAGATTAAAAGAATGTTGATTTAATCGCTGAATATGAAGTGAAAATATATAAATGCATGATAAATGAATATTTTGTATATGAATGAATATAGACAAAAGTGAAAATAAGTATAAAGATATGAACTGTGGAATATTGAGAAATAAACGAGTAGTAAGAAAGAATAAACAAATATCAAAGATATAGGTAGATCATATATAATTAATTATTCAAATGACCAAAGAACGGAATTTCAATATCATAGCTTGATTCATAGTAAATACAATTATTCGCATAAAATCCTATATTCTTTCCATTATTATGAACTGCAACAACTGGACAAGAACAATGTTTGCAAGAATAGATTTTATAATCATTTCCTATTCTTTTATCACTTCCTTTACCATTTTCATATTCTACTAATTTATTTAAGTTTATTGATTTATATACATATTTTCCATCTTTTATTTCATCTTTCGTTGTACATAATAAATCATTCATTTCACCCATTAACCATTTGGCTTTACTCTTTGTATTTAATGTTAATCGTTTTGTATAACGACAAGATCTACAATGATGACTACAATCACATGTTATTGCTTCTATCTTTTCATCTTTCTTTAAACTGCTTTTGTTCTTATTTACATTCAAGATATATAACATTCCATGACAAGTACAACTATTAAAATAATAACCAACATAATTATCATCTAATGGTTTTGTTGGATTTGAACATAATAATTCAGAAGGAATATGAATATTACCATAAAATGGATCATAAGTATTCATTAAGTAAATCATAGCATCTAATGGCTTAAGGAAATAATGTTTTACTAAATGATAATATAATATCGTATATAATGCAGATATTACAAATGGCGTTATTGTTATTAACACTGAACCACCTCCTCTAGTTACTAATCGGATTTGTTCACAGATTGAATTTAAATCTTCGGTTGTTTGACAATCTCTATAATATAATTCGATTAAACCACGCCATAGTAATGTCGTTATCCAATCAAATGAATGATGACAGTTTGGATTGGTACAAATATGAATACAATAAGCAAAATGATTCTTCCATAATAAATTGGGAGTTACGTTGGATATTGATGTAACGGCTATATTTCGAGTTATCCAAACTACCAATGATTCATCATATTTTTCAATTCCAAAATTTGTTCCATGTCCAAGTGATAAACCAACACCAGCACCAACTCCTGGTTTACTTTTCTTCACATTTAATGATGATTTTGCTAAAGATAATGGACTTGATGGTAATTTTAAATTATTCAATAATAAACTCTCAAATCTATCTATTACATCATTAATTGTTGGTCTTTCTTTTGCATTTCTATTACATACATAATTTAGAAAATTTATATAATTCTTATTATTCTTCAATTTTCTTTCTTTTTCACTTGAAATTACAGATCCACTTGTTTGTAATAATAATTGAAAGTTAGTCCCTAATATATTACTACCATCTTCTACAGATTTACTTACATCTCCATTCACAAATAAATAATCACCACCACTCATTAATTCATAGAATAAACATCCTAACGACCAAATATCACTACTTGTTGTTATTTCATTTAATTTTTCTTTTATCATTTCAGGACTTCTTATACATTCTGTTCCTGTCACGAATTTTTTACCATTCACTGACATACAACTGCCAAAATCACTAATACAAACTGAAGAAGGTTTATTAAACTCATAATTTCGTATTAACACATTACCACACTTTATATCGCCATGAATTATATTATTATTATGTAAAAATTTTACACAATATAATATTCTTAAAAATATTAATAGTTTATATTCATCATTTACTTCTTCATTTCTTTCTAATATCAAATCTCTTACACTCATTAAACAACTTTCCATTACGATCCAATAATGACTATGATGAACTCCATAATCCATTAATTGACAGATTTCATGATGTCCTTTCAATTTATACATCACTGATACTTCAGGATATATTGAGAATAAAGCATTTCGACCACTTTTAGGATGAGTTGAAACCATCTTTACAGCTACTGGATGAATAATACCATAATCACTAGAAATAACAAAATCATAACTATAAACTGTTCCATAACATCCAGCAGAAGATATTTTCTTCACATTCGTATATAAATTTGTATGAAATAAGTCACTTGTCAATAATCTTAGTAATATATAATAAGATCTTCCATAATTATTTAAATTATTTATTAATGGTTGTAGAATAGGAATCATATCAGTATTTGTTACATGATTTGTCAATATATCTAAATAATCAATTCCACTATCATTCGCTGGATCAGTTGAAGGAAATTGACTTGTGTAAGTTGAATTCAAACAATTATTATCTTTATCTACTAATATTAAGAATAAACAAGTCAATAATTCAGCATGTAAAGTAGTATTTTTAAATATTTTCTTGTTAGAAGCAAGTAATGTAATTGCTCTTTCAGCTGTTATATTTCCATTATTATTACCATTTATACCCATCGATAATGATGGAATGTTTAACGAATCTATACTTAATCCTGTACTATTTACATTATTATTACCATTACCATTATGAGAAACAGATGATCTACTTCCTTTCTTTTTATATTTACATATTTGTGTTTCACTATCTTGTATTATTGTTGGTATATCTGTTAGATAACTAATCTCTTTAATTAATGCATCTAATACATGTTGATCTTTTATTACTTTCTTAACTGTGTCATTATTTATTGCAATCATTTTATTTAAACATTCTAAGAATTTGATACATAAAACAGTTGAAACATCTGATTTAGTTTGTAGTGAATATAAACTAAAGAATGTTGATAATAAAGTATTTACAATTCCTGTTAAATCATCATAATTGGTAGATAAAGATATATTAATAGATAAACATTCAATTAATAAATCCAAAAATGAAATCAATACACTAGATAAGGATAAAATATGTTTTGTTTGTAAAGAACAGAGGTTAAATAATATTGAGTATTGATCAACGATTAATGGTTTTAATTCACTATATTTAGTTTCAACTCTACTTGGATTATATTCTAAATAATGATAAGTAGCACTTGCATTACATTCAAAATATAATATTAAATATTTAATGATTGATTTTATATATACTCTCAAGTATTCATTTGATTCTATATCTCCCCAACTATAGAAATCAACTATTGTTGTAATAATAGACACTCCAATTCCAGAAATAGTTTTAATAGTTGATAATAATGTTACAACTGGAGTAGGAATAGCTAAACCAAAACAGCATAAAAATGGAAATTGTATAATTGAAAATATTGGAATGAAGTAAAAGATATCATCAAATTCACATTCTTTACCACAACTACCATGATGACAAGGTAATGATAAATAAACTATATCTAAAATAGTACGATAATTTGTAATAATTGTATTTATTAAAGGATTTAAATCAGTATTACTTAGACAAGAGTACAAATTAGAACAATATTCATTCAATATATGGAAAATGGTTGTTAAATGTTTTACATTCGATCTAAAGATTTGTTCAATTCCTCTGACTTTAGAATCTTGAAATTGTAAATGAATTGGACATCCTCTCTTAGATCTACTAGTTTGAGATTGATCACATGTTTCAAAACTTAATTGAATTGCTTTACAGTATCTTTCTATCTGATTACATAGTGAAATAATGAATATATCATTGGATTGAGTTGTTTTGATTGTTACTACTTCACTTTCTTTGCTTTTATCTTTTCCTTCTAATAATTCACTTGGTATTTGTTTCCTTGTTACAACTACTTCTTTTTTATAATTTAATAATATATCATATATTAATTGTCTACATATTGGATTTTCTGTTATTTCATTTTCACTGATTAAATCGAATAGTACATAATAAGGATTTTGACATATTAAATAGGGAGTATAAGATAATGGTGGTTCATAAGCTATTTCTTCTAACAAACATGTCTTTGTCGTTGTTGTATTGGTGGTTGTAGTTGCATTTGTATAGCCAGCAATCTTAGCATATCCTTGTTGAAATCCATATAAACCATTATTGCTATAGTTATCAGATGGTAATTCTAAAGCTAGTGGTGGTATAAATGGCTTTGGAGTTGGTGTAGATTTTGTTGTATCAGGTGTAGCTGTGTGAATATCATTATCTATTGGTAAATTCTTCACAGTTCCTATAGACAATTCTTTATTCTCTATTACACCACCACCTGCACTTGCTCTTCTTCTTCTACCAGATTCATCATCATCAGTATCACCTTCTAAATGATCATTCTTTTTATCATTAATATTATTATCATCAAAACTTCTAGCACTTGATATAAATGAAACTTGTTCTTCATCTTTATAAGCGAAATCCATAAATCCATCACAATATACACAGTGAGGAATAACTTTATTAAAATCAATAGATTGTATCATATTTACTGCACTTAGTTCTTTATTAGTGGAATATAAATTAAAACCATCTCTTTTTACTCTCAAAATCTGTGAAACTGCTAATAGAATATGTGATGTAACAATTACAGTTAAAGATGTATCTTCTTCAGTTGCTGGCTTTGTTCTTGAGGTGATTAAATGACTTCTTGACTTCACACGATCAGTTACTGGACTTGCAGTTGCTGCAATTATTTTCATTTCTTTTCTACTGTTATTTCCATTGCCATTTCCATTGAGTGTATTAGTAGGAATAACATGTAAAGATGAGAGTTGTTTATTATCCATTATTGATGGATTTACACCACCAGGTGTTGGAATTTCATCATCAAATTCATCTTTTGAATTAAAAGTAATTTCTGATGGATGTAATAATGAATTTACATTGACATTGAAATTATTAGATTTATTTAAAATGATTAAGAGTCTTTGGATATTTTTTATCTGGGAAATATGGTTAATCACTTCACCTCTTCCTCCTGTATAGAATATATATCCTAATATATTCTTAGATGATGGAGTTAAACATAAATACTTTAAATGTTTTTGTTTTTTAGTTTTTATTCCTTCTAAATTAGGCATTCTTGGAGCAGCTAATAGTTTGATTGCATCTGGACCGGTGTTATTATTACTATTTTCAAAGGATGTTGATGTCTCAGGCTTGTGACAGCTTGGTGAAGTACAGGAGGCAAATCCATCTGGTATTTTATAGTGTAACGCATTATATAATTGATTCAATAACAATGAAAAACCTCCTTTCATACAAAATACACGATGAAATACATCCTTATCTACAAGTATTGCTATTAATGCGTATAATATAGTGGTATTTTTATTCATTTTTAAATGATATAGTAATTCTGTTATTATTGACTCGTTTGCTTTTCTACATGATTTACAGAGTGATTCCATTGTGTGTATTATACTTTCTCTCAATTTACTTTCCTGTGAAAATATAATTGTATATCTATTAGAATAATCTACAACAGATTCACAATCTGAGTTTAAAATTAATGATATTAGTGAAATGGATAATGGTAAGTGAGGAATATGATATGCAGATGTTGAAGATTTGTGTTTACAGAATTGAGATATTTGTTTCAAGCCTGTCTGAATCAACTCACTATCTGCTGAATCTAGAAGTGTGAATATTTTATCAATTTGTCCAAAAAACGCAGTATTGGAGGTTGCTAACTTCAAAAAATCCTCAGTTCGACTAAATTTAATAAATATATAAATTTATAATATACTGAACTATTTCACTCGTTTCTCTACTCTCTAGATATGACTTTGACAAAAATGTATTCAAAAATGACTCAAAACTATCCACAGGATGTGCTGGATGTTTCATTTCAAAACATTTCCTTGTTTCTGACGCTCTTATCATTTCAGTGATTTCCAATCGTTCAAAATCTACAGATATTAGCACTAAAACAACTTTATCATGTGCTTGTGAATATTTTGAAATGAACTTCATTGTTTTGGTTGTATTATTGTTTAGTGTATCTTCTTCATCATCTCTTAACTTTCTCATTATACATACCAACTCTTTACGTGGAAATAGAACATATGTCCGTCTTGATACTTCTGCTAAAATTTCTTCCATTTCACTTGTTTCAAAGAAGCTTGGATCATTGACGAATTCATTAACAAATTTAGATACCTATAATCATATATTACTTTAGTTATATAATACTTTGTCAAAAAAATAGTCTCTTATGGAAGATAATTTCTCATAATCTGAATCTGGTATTTCATACAGAGATTTACCTATTTTTTATATAATAATAAGTGCTAATACAAGTTTCTATTACATTTGATGACTTGGCTTGGATATTACCAATATAAAGATGTCTCAATTTCTTCAGTAACTAAAAATAAATAGGATATTAACATACTTTTACCGTCATAAAAGCTTTAAAGTTTATATTAGCTCCGTGGTGAGCAGTATTAGTGTTTATCGGTAGATCTTCTGTGGTTATCATACATGTACCTGAAGATTTATTGTGAAAAAAACAAGCAAGTGATTCTACAATATAATAAGTCTTAACGATAACCATACTCTGATCTGCAGAAAGTACCTGAACTGGATGAAAATTAGTGACACTGGTAGCGCTCTTGGCTATTAGATAAGCACAAGCACTATCAAAATTATAAGGACTACTCATCTATAAAATGTATAACGAAAAATAACGAAACGGTAATATTTCAAAATTCACATAATTCATTTATGAATTACCAAGGAAACATTATTTATATTTATATATTGAATCACACTTGCATAAAACAACTCATAATAGAAAATACGTTTGATAATGAAATTAATATCTACAAGTTACAGATCTATCTATTATTTCTATCACAGTTATCATCAGCTATTATTTTATATTTCAATAATTCAAAATGATAAGTCCCTTTTATTAAATTTAGATTTAAAGAGAACAACTGAGAACTAAATACAGCTTTAGCAGTTACTATACATTATATAAGCATAATAATATATACATGTTCTTTTTTCTTGACCAAGAATACCTTCTTCACCAAAATACTCTCCAACAATACAATACTTGACTATTTTTTCATTTTCAGCTTCAATATTCTCAATCAGTGCTAATTTACCTTTAACAATGAAGTAAACATCAGTTGCATATTCACCTTCATGGTATAAAAAATCTTTATGAGATAAATATACAGGCTATAAAGGATAAAAAACATCGAATATATATACATCTAAAATTGTCATCATATAAGCAACAAAACCAAAATCTTTTTCATCTTTAAATATCATTATTTTAGGAATATAATCTCTATATACATATAATACAATTTGAGTAGATAAATGCTCAGGTAATTCATTCAATAAACTATTCTCACCATATGGTGTTTTAATATGAAATAAGAATTGATAATGATTAAATACTCTATCAACCATCCTTTGAGGTATTTTTCTATCATCTAAATAAGCAGCTATTTGATTCATTCTGACAGTATTTTTACCTCCACTTGATTGCATTTGAGTTACTAAATCAGATACTCCTCCAATAATCCATGCAAATACAACTGATCCAATAATAACCAATATAATACTAACTATCCTTTCTATATCATTTCTGCCTGATAAATCACCATATCCTGTCGTTGTGATTGTTGAAAAACTCCAATATAATGATCCAATATATAAATCAGTTAAAGATGCATTGACGAAACTTGGAGTTATTGTCCATCTATCTGAATAAGACTCAAAAGTGGAGAAATAATAAAACACACATGCCGCACAATGAGCAATATAAAACACTTCAAATAATAAAGTAGTCATTCGATTGACATTTGGTGAAAACTCAAATTTGACTGTTATATTTGTATATAAACTATTCAATTTGAACAGACGGAGTAATGGTAAGATATAAAATATCTTTAATCCTTTCCAATTCTTTGAATAAGGAGGTTTGAAAATACCTGTTGCAGGAAATATTAAATCTAATGGCAATATCGCTAATAAATCTATAAAGAACCAACCTTCTAAATAATGTCTTAATATTAACTTTGGTTCTTTTATCAACACAGTTTTCTTATTATAATAAGCTGTTCTTGTTGATAAAAACATATCAAATAAGAAAAATACATAACAAATAATCTTAATAACCAGCCAAGGAGTTGCAGCTTCAGTACCAAATGCTATTCGATAAGGGCATTCAATCAAATTTAAAAAAATTAGAAGTAAAATAATGCAATTGTAATAAGCTCGTATTGTTGTATCTGGTAAGTAAACGTAAGGCGGAAGTTCTTCATCTTTTTCATAATCTTCAACATCTTCATTTAACATAGATAATAGATCAGCAACATTGTCTTTTATCTCAGTTTTTTCTTTTAATATTCTTACTACTTCTTCTTTAAATTCTCCTTCTAATTTCATCTTAAATCCATTACAAAGTAAATAGTCACAGAATAATGCGTTCTTTCTCCTTGCAGCTAAATGATATGTTTCTGTTCTCTGTTCTTCTAAAACTGTTGGTGAATCAATAGTAACATTAAATACTGAACTTCTCTTCTGTTTTGGATTTAAGAATGGAGGTAATGTTTCTGAACGTCCTAATTGATTAGAATCATATCTAAATGACATTTTTGAAGTAGAAGTGGGTGTTGAATAACCTGATGATTTACAAGATAATAATTCCTGTCGAGTTATTACGGATTTCTTGGCTTTAACATTCTCTAAATATTTCATAAATGTTTTTATTTCGATTAATCGATCTGAAGCTGTTTTCATGAATTTTTTACAGAGAGTTGAATATTTCTTCATTAATCTAGCTAAATCATTCCTATAAATAATAATAATAATAATTTAATGATATAGTAAATATATATATACTTTGTAATAAACAACAAATCACATTTTGTAGCTGCACAGAATGAACAAGGACTTGGAATATCCAAAACAGTGGAAATATCACCAAAATAATGTCCAGCGAAATAAATACCACAAGTAAATGGAGAATTTTGATAATCAACAAACATTTCAGTTTCCCCTTTTTGTATAAAGTATATTTCTCTACCAATCCAACCATCATGTGATATTAAATCACCTTGATCGTGGAACATAGGTCGTAAACATAATAATAACTCAGTTATTGTTGTTCTAGTTTCTTTTATGAATATTGGACAGTAAGAGGCAAAATCGTAGAATTGTTCTGATACAATTTGATTGGTTATATTATCTGATAAATCTGATAATACAAATTCTTCATCAAATACAGATTTGTGTCTATAAAAATACTTATAATATTTCAATATTTTATTAGTTAATGCATGTGATAAACCTCTATCTCGACAATATTGCTTTACTTTAATAATCTTCTTATCTGATACTATTTTCTTAATTGAAGGATCATTATAAATCGAACCAATATCACCTACTAGATAACCATAAGTAACAGCACCACAAGTTTGTGTGAGTATACACACTAATCTTTCATATGAATTATTACCTGATAAATCACCATATCCAACTGTAGCTATAGTAACAATTGACCAATATAATGATGAAATATATTGAGTGAACTTAGATGAATCTTGAATACCTAATATATACAGCCAAGACTCGTGTGGTTTAGAAACTATATAATTAATAATAATAACATATATATATATATACTATATCTACCACAATAATACCAAGTACATGAAAACAAATGAGCTATAACTAAAACAACAACAAACAATTTTGTGAGTGAAAACATACGAGGATTAATTCTTAGTTTCTGCCTAATCCAATCTGTATGATTGAATACTTCAAAGGCTCTTAGTAATCTTAATAATTGTAATAATCTGAAATGCATTGTAACAGTGGTGAAACACGGATCGAATGGGAAAATACTTATAAAATCAACAATAAACCAAGAACTATGAGAATATTATTAATATTTCATATACTGTATGTAATTATGTACAATTGTCTTAATATTTGTATCTAATACGTTTCTATCATATGCATCAGAATGAGCAGTTATAAAATTCAATAATAAGTACAATTAGTATTAAAGAAATATATATATATATATATGAATATATAAGAATGATATATCAACCCAATAGGTTATATCCAATATAATCTTAAATGCTAAACACCATCCTGTATAATTCAAATGAAAACCAACAATAATAGGAATAAATATAGTAGCAAGACTATTACATAAATAATAATAATTTATACACGATCATAATACTATTAAATCCTTTCCATAATTTCATAACCGTACATCTTGGATCTATAATATAAGTATTAGTAACAAAGAATTGAATATCAATATTATCTTCATTAGCAGTGTTTTTCTCTGATATTGTGTCTGATATCTTATTTTTACCGGATTTATAACCTCTTTCTAACATTTGAATTCTGATAAACTCGTTATTTACCATTATCTCCTGTTTTTTGAAACAAGTTTCATAAGGTGGAGGTATAATCTCTGGATTCTCACTTAAATCATTGTTTTGAACTTTTCGAGTATTTCTTAAGGTAGAATAGAGAAAATCTGAAGCATCCAGATCTCTAATGAAAATAATCAATGTAAATATATATATACAAAGTTTTCAATGGTTTAGGACTTTCCGATGAATTGTCTTCTTCACTTATGGGAGATGAATTGTTATGTTTTTCAGTAGATATCTGAGGAGGTAATGCAGCTTCAGGCAATGTACTATATTTAATAGTTTGAATAAAATTTATACAAATCTGATGTAGAGGATGGTTTTCGTAGAATATCTGGAGGTCTTCTGGTTAATGTCTAATTGGTTAAGAAAAAAATACATACATTAAGACGAAGCATAGGTGGCGTTGAAATAGTCGAACTAGAAGGAGTTATCTCTCGCTTTGTTTCCGTTACTACAGATATATTGTCGGAAGGTGTTTTAGCACGAGTTTCACTGTAATTTTATCAGAAAAAAATATACTGTGTCTCTGGGAATGTTAATGGAGGCATTTCTAAAGTTTGATGGTGATGATGGTGATGCGTTGTTCTGGTTGATGACAATTCATTCTAAAATATATTAAATATATATACTTGCAGCAACGGTGGAGTTTTATAACCATTCCGACCTTCTGACATCTAAAATCAAAAAAGATGAAAAATGAAAAAAGAAATTTGGCTGTTATTTCTTTGTTAATGCGACAAGAAAATACAAACATTTTGGAGATTATTTTGACTGTCGCTTCAGAAGAGAAAGACTGTGAATCATTATTACCAGGTAAATACATTTATTTTGAATGTTAACTTGATTACATCTTTTGTAATAAATTATCATTGATCACTATCAATCTGATGAGTTTTAATGGCATTGCCATTAGCTGAATAACAATAGTACTCTTTTCCACATGCTTTACAGATGCAAATTTTAAAGTCTTCAATTTTCACATATGCTTTATGATGAAAATAATAAAAAATATTTTAGATAAAAAACTTTAAATATCAGAATATAAGATTAATACAAAGTAGTTCAAATCACTAAATAAGGGTATATCCATAAGTATAAATGATTGATATTGTCAACTTTTAATACACGTTTATTTTAATACATATGTATTTTTCTAATATTCTTGTTTCTATTTTATTATTTTTATAAAATTCTGTTATATTTTTTCATGCTAATTTTGGTAACTCCCTCATCGTAACTTTTGGTTTATGAAAAATTTCCAGTTGGTTTGACCAACTAGTTATGATGAGGCTTGAATTTCTAATTTATAACTATCTTCACTATTAATACTTTTATCTACTTCAAATATAATCGGAAGTTGATTTTCTAACATGTCCTATAATTTTCACTAAGTTTATACGATTCTCAAAAATAAAGTCGTTTCTATTTCTTTATTCTCATACAGAAGTCTAACTTAATAGCAACTGATAACATAATGATAATTAGCTCATATAATTAAGAATAGAAATTCAAAAAATTCAAAAATTAATGTAAATATTGCTTGATGTAACTTGATTCTCTTTATAATTTTTATTTTTCTCTACATAAATGAAACACTCACTTTGAATGATCTTTTGTCGTGTATATTTATAAGTAATAATTCTATTACCTATTTGAATTAACGTATATGCAATTTTTATTCAGGGATAATTTAGCCTTTATCTTAAATATCAAATTGGAAAGTAATAACATCTTCCGAAGTTTATCTTTCTCTTTGGCGAAGTAAATTTTGGAAATTTTACATTTCTTTTATACATTAAACATATTTGTTGTACTATTATTAGTATACGATTTAGAAAAGATTAATGGAAAAAAGATAATTCTTATTAGAGTATCTTCCAACCAACTCCTAAATTTTTACCACAGTATACTGTTTTAAAATCCATATAATTATGGATATTGTAAATCAAGGCGAACTTATCATTTCACATTTTTATAGGTATATTATTTATAATTGACATTAAATAGAGGTGATTTTACATGAGCATTAGCAACAGCTTTCCGAACAACAGTCATTGCTTCAAAAGACACTAGTACGAGGCCTCCAACCACAACAATCAACAATACGACATTTATGTACATTCGTTATGGTTCTTTGTTTTTTGTTGCTATCACACGTAACAATGTATTTTCTTGATTATATTTTTCTTAATAAGAGAAGTTCAAAAAAATCTCTACATACTCAAATATACTATTCTGTAGTGAAATTAGATTTTTTCTATATATAATGATAAGTGCTATATTAATTGTCAATCAAAAAGGTGAATTGGTTATTTCACGTTTCTATAGGTATGATAGAATAGTTTTTGATCTTCTTTACTCATATTTTATAGAGGTGATGTAACAAGAGCTGCTGCCACAGCATTCAGAACAACAGTCATTGCTTCAAAAGATACTGGCACGAAGCCTCCAATCACAACAATCAACAATACGACATTTATGTACATTCGTTTAGGTTCTTTGTTCTTTGTTGCTATCACACGTAAGAATGTAAATGCAAGTATGGTATTCCACTTTTTATTTCATTTGGTTGATATTTTATCTGCTTATTTTGGTAAAAACTTCACAGAAGATGATATTCGTTCACAGTTCACATTAGTTTACGAAATTTTTGATGAAATATTAGATTATGGCTATCCACAAGCTAGTGGTATTGATATGTTGAAGATGCTGATTAATCTTGGTAATGTGCAAAGTACAGAAGCACAACCAGAAGCATCATTAACTGAACAAATTACTGGTTCTATTGATTGGAGAAAAGAAGGTATTTACCATCGTAAGAATGAAGTGTTCATTGATGTATTGGAATCAGTTGATTTGCTTATTGTATTAAATTATTTATATATTTGAATTAATAGAGTGCACAAGGAAATATATTACGTCAAGAGGTGAATGGTAAAGTGATGATGAAATCATTCTTATCAGGTATGCCTGAATGTAAATTTGGATTAAACGATAAACTTCTAATGGAAGGTGATGGTAAGAAATCAAAAGGAAAGAAGAAAGTTAAAGGTGTAGAAATTGATGATTGTACTTTCCATAAGTGTGTTAAATTATCAACGTTTGATACTGATAGAACAATTACATTTATTCCACCTGATGGTGAATTTGAACTTATGAAATATCGTGTAACTGAGAATGTAAATGTTCCAATAAAAATACAACCAGTTTATGATGAATCAAGTAAGAGATCAATGATTATTAATATTAAAGCAACAGCTGATTTTGATCCAAAATTATTTGCTCAAAATGTCGCAATTCATATTCCTGTTCCTCCAACTACAGCTGTTTGTACTCCAAAGACAATAGGTGGTCAAGCCAAATACGAACCAGCTGAAAAGGCATGTGTATGGAGATTACGTAAATTCCCAGGTGGTACTGAATATACACTAACAATTGAAGTTCAATTAGTTGGATCTGCTGTAGATAGACCTTGGACATCAAGAGCTCCAATTAGTTTAGAATTCCAAGCACCTATGTTCACTTCATCTGGTTTATATGTCAGATTCTTGAAAGTATATGAGAAATCATCTTATCAAACTACTAAATGGGTTCGATATTTAACAAGAGCTGGTGAATATCAAATGCGTATTGTATAAAAAATTGAATTACTTTTTATCTAAAAAGAAATGTATAATTAGTTTTACCATTTTATGAATTATTTTACTTATTTCTGTTATTTTTATATGTTTATTTTAACTGTTTGACAGTAAAAAATATTGTTAAAATGAAAAAAGAAATTTGGCTATTATTTCTTTGTTAATGCAACAAGAAAATACAAACATTCTGGAGATTATTTTGACTGTCTCTTTTGAAAAGAAAGATGAACAATTAATATACAAATATATATTATATAAATTTATAATCTAATGTAAAATAATATGAAAAACAACAAATTAATGAAATCTCATTTGTATAAAGGATCATAGTGAGAAGGTCTATACAAAAGTGAAAATATTTGTTCTTTTCCATCTTCACTATCGGGAAAATCGTAATGATGTAAAGTTTTATCTTTTGACTGGTCTAAATACTCTATTCTAATTTTTACATTGAATATAATAGGTAATAATAATATAGACATTTCATCACTCTCCTATTGTAATTATATAGAAAAATTTAGTTTAAAATACTGTGTTCATTACTTCAATTACTTTCTTTCTATAATCTTCCACAGTCACTATATTAACAATAATATAAACAATATATACTATTAGCAGTAATTGCTATTCTTTCTTCATATTCTTTAGAATTTTCATTTAAATATGCTGAAATTATTAACCTCATAAAATAAACTATTGAAGTGTCATATTCTTCATATTTCATTGTAATAATATCAAAACTGTTTTCTGATCTTAATCTACTAATAATGTCTTCAAAATCTGATAAAAAATCTGCAAATATAAAACTAGAAAAAACATAAAAATATAATTGAATTAATATACTCTTTTAATCCCATTTCTATTAGTTGTTCTTGTGTATGAGATATTAATTTTTTAAGATTCTCTATTAATGAATCATCTTTTTTCTCATGGTATTTATTAAATGCACATTCAAGATAAGAATAAATAAATGATCTTATATAACAATTACCATCAGGTTTACTTTTTCGATATGAAGAGTATATTTCAACTAATTTCTAAATATCATATTCATAACATTCCAATACATCAATTAGAGGAATAAATCCGGAATCAGATGCAAATTCAGAATATAAATGTTCTAACTCATTTTATATATGTTTTTATACTGATAGGAAGTTTTTCTGTAAATACTTCTGAATCTGAGTTTATGGAATCTACGACACCATCCATTTGCTTAACTATTTCTTCATCCGTAGGATCTAGTCACATCATTAATATATTTTATACACTCCATATTTTAGCAGAAAAGAATTTTAAAAATGATGAATCTTCAAGATTCCAAACTTTTCGCAACCCCGATTTCAAAAAAATAAAAATAATTAATTAATGATATGTCTATATGAATATTTATAGTTACATTTAGTCTTGTACATTTCCTTCCGATCCAGAACTGGAATAAGATCCAGATTCAGAACCTGTGTCAGATCCTGTCTCTGAGCCAGTTTCAGAAGCAGATCTAGAATGAGAAGCAGATCCTGAATTTGGTGGTGATTTATTAACTTGTTTAACATTTTCTTCTTCTGCTTGATCTGGAACTGATAGAGAAGGATTTACATCTATTGGATCTGAAATACCTTCTTTAAACTCCTCTTTTTGCTGTTCAGGCAAATCTTGTGGATTTACTTCTTCTTCTTCTTGCTTTTCCTCTGGTTTAGGTATATCAGGATGATCTTCCTCTTTTCTAAAGCAGGCGGTGTAGGTTCAGTATTCTCTTCTCCTTCTTTCTTCATTTCTTCATTTCCTTCTTTTTTACTATCATTATCATCTCCCTTTTTACTATTTTCTTCACTATCTGGTGAAAACTTTGGCATTTTTCTTACAATTGCAGAATCACTCTCAGCATGTGGCATATCAAAGATATAACTCTTTCCTTTCACTAAAGAAGCAGCAGGAGATGCTTCTTCATCCACACTATCACTTTCAATAATGTCAACATCTAATGAGATTGGATTATCAGCCATACTATTCTCTCTTTTATATCTTGCTACAAATGGTTCACTCTGAGGCTTCTGTAAACTACCTAATGACCTTCTTTCATTTGGTCTTCCTTCACTATCAGCAAACTTTCTAAAACCAGGTAAACTACCTCTACTTATCTTTGTAGTGGATGAATTTCCACCATCCATACTAAATCCATCAACTGATTCTGTGTCAGTGTAAACAAACACATCTTGGCTGACATTGATTGTAGATGATATTTCACTTCTACACCATAATAATAAGCTTCAGTTGGATTAACAAATCCTTCTTCACCAATAATACTGACTTGAGCCATTGCAAATTCAGGTGTTGATTCATATGGTGCATAGAATGGTTTGATATAAGGCAGTACTGGTTTTTCACCCCAAGGTGGAACTACTATTTCATCTTCAGCTTGATCTGGGCTTGTGTAGAAATGCTGTTCTAAGAGATTGTATAATCTAATATATTGATCATATAACTCAATTGTTGTGATTTTTAAATATTTCAACTATTCAAATAATAATAAATACATATATATATATATATACTTTACTAAATATATCTCCTTCACTAATTTCTTTGTATGTAATATATGGATAAACAGGAGGATTAATCACATATCCAGTGTCATTCATAAAGAATGATTCATATTCATATCTATAAGGATTATTCCTTGCCATTCTATTATGATATTTATATAATGTTGTTGATGCTTGAACAAGTGGTAAAAATATCTTATCAGGTTCAATTGGACATTTCAATAAATTTTAATTCCATATATCCAATCTTTTGATCATAATCACAAAACACCAATTTTAACATTTTCTTTTTTGATTTCTTTTGTGTATGAATCTCAGTATTCCATAAAAATACTTTATTTAAAGGTCTTACTGATTTAGAATCCATCAAATAAAAACAATAACTTTCAGCTAATGAATTTATATTTATACCACTGTTGTAATTCACTTTTGGATCATCAAATTTGTTAATGTAATGAAATAATCTTTCTTAGAAGAACCAAATTTACCTGTTGACTTTGCATGATTAAGATCTTCTTGGAATGTCAATTGGAATTGAGCTGATTTGGATGTTGCTGGCTGAATCTTGTCATTTGGCGGTTGACTACCATATGTTAATCTGTCAGCTAATATTTGAATAACTCTTGTAACTACATCTGGATCAGGTGCAATTCTTTAAAATTAATAATAAATCAGAATTCTTTAAATAATGTTCAATAAATGGATTTATATCACTATAATAATAATAATAATATAAATATAACTATACCCTTGTATTCTTACAATATTACAAATTATTTGATGTGCTAATGACGAAATAGGTAATTCCAAATGTAATAAATTGATGATTATACTGACAAAATTGTCAAAATTATGATATATCTTTAACAAATTCCATGAATCGATTGTTAGTAGATTCAATATACTTAGGATAATTGTACAACATTCTACTTCTTCATCACTTCTTATTTCCTTATTGAAATAATTATTGAAATACTCTAAGATTGATTTGGTTATATTTGGATAATCCTCCACTATCATAACATCAACAGTTTCTCGTTTTAAACAATTGTAAAGTATTGTCAATATTCTTTTACTGTGCTATATTTAATAAATATAATTAATAAATATATACCACTATATCTATCGTAGAAATTGAACTATAAATTGGTTCTAAAGTCTTTAGTATATTTGCCTGCATAAACAACTGTATATGATATGGTGTATTAATTAATCTAGAAAATAGTCTAATATAACCTCCAAGAGATCTACTCTTATGACTTATTAAACAAATATTAAAATTATTAATCAAATTCGTAGACTATACATTCATCATCAATCAACATAAACACAATTGTTAGCTTTTCATCAGCTTCTAATATTTCATCTAATATACTACATAATAACACTGTTAAATCTTCATTCATATTTTCACAATGTGATAAATATGATGCAATATCTTCAAAACAAAAACTACGACAGTATTCAGGGAAGTGCTTTGGTCTATCTTTCTTAAATGCAGTACAAACTGAATTGATTAAATCTGCAATTTCTATTCTTATATTATCTTCTAAAATATTGAATTTTTCATCATTATTCACTAAAGCACCTATTAGATATTGGAATGGTGATAATTTATCTTTTTTATTGATTCTATTAATAACTTTACACTTTTGATTAGATGTTTTGTGTGTTGAATGAATTTAGTCTGGCTGTTTCGTTGGAACTTGTTGGAGATTTTAACTCCATTTCTGTTGATACTTTTAATAAATTCATCATCTTTTTCATGTTCTTCTTCTTTTGGTTTTTCTTCTTTATCCCCTTCTTCTTTAACTTCTTCTTCTTCTTTTGGCTTTTCTTCTTTTTCCTCTTCTTTTTCTTTTCTCTCCTCTTTTCTTTTTTTCTCCATCTTCTTCCTTCTTTTCTTCTTCTTCCTTAGCTTCTTCACCTTCTTTCTTTTCTCCTTCTTCCTCTTTAGGTTTTTCTTCCTTCCGATTTATTTTCCTCTTTTGATCTTGATGTTCCATTCTCTTCTTTCTCTTCTTCAATATTAGACAACACAGGTTTAGGCAATTGAATCTCATTACTCTCATTATTGTCACTGTCAGAATTCTCATCCTCTGGAATTGTCTCTGACACACTGTACTTCATCATAATTCTCTCTTCAATTGTTGTACCAATATCTAAATCAACATCGTTACCTAATTTATCTATAAATCTTTAGCACTTTCTGATAACATTGATGAATTATTTAATGTAGGATGATATGTCTTTTTCTCTTTACTTCTATTGAAATAACCTTTTCTTGCTCTTCTAACATTGATGTGATTAACTCGATTTTATCTATTAATATTGTATATTTATCTTTCACTATTTTTTCTTTTAACATTGACATTATTCGTAATATAATACAATGTAATAGTTTATGAGGAACTGTACAATCAATTAATTCGATTAAATACTTTATATTACATCCTATTAATTGTTTGGTTAAGAATATTCTTCGAATATATTCTGATAAGAGATTTCTATGTTCAATACATGTTGTTTGGAGAGAATCATAAAATGAATTTATAACTATTTAAAAAAACATATAATAATATATATTTATACTGCCATGTTTCATTATTGATTGAGGAATATTATATTGAACTGTTAATAGTTTATTCTGTTGTTTAAACTCTTCAGCACCAATATAATCAGGACATACTGTATCATAATACTTCACAATTAGAGAGAATAACTTACCAAATCTTATATAGATATTAGGTAATAATTTCTTTGGGATTACATCTGGTTTTAATTTATCTAATATTTCGAAATATGGTTCAATTTCTTTCTCACCTAATACATCACCACATTTAGTTTCTTGCTCAAATAAATCAGATAATAGTTTGGGTAATTCATAACAGAATATTGGAACATTAAATGCATCACATTGTACAATAAATGGTTTTAATTTCAATGATGGTAAATACTATTCATAAATACATAATTATATAATATAATAAATACATCTTCGTGATCAATATAAACATTCATTGCATCTATTAATATAGATAAAAGTGCATGATGTAAAGCATAAATAGCATCCTGAGAAACTTTACCATTTTGAATTGAATACTATTTAAAATAATAATATACTAATTATATACATAATCACTTGTTTCTTCTTCAAATTTTATACCACACTCTTCACAATAATCACATCGATCATTATCAAAATGATTATAACATAATGGACAGAACAATGGATTATCTTCATACACAGAGTTATATATATTT